>JAASFH010000190.1:0-29002 GCA_023333695.1 Globisporangium yorkense
ATCGACGCGCCAGAGTATCCGACACCTTGCAGCTTCTCTCGGTCGTGCGCTTCGACAAGCACCGGCGTTCGCTCGAGCGGGAGCAGCAGGCGCTCCGTGATGTATCTAACACAGCATCGAAATCCTGTCAGCCACTGCCAGCTCGCAACACGCAACATTGCGTACAGCAAGAAACGTACTTGGGACAGTTGCCCAGGTTCTCGTTCGCCTCCAGGACCATCTCCAGTAACCCAACGTCGTCGTCTGCATCCAGGAACGTCAAACTCGCGCTCAGGATCTTGCCAGCAACCTTCACGCGCCACCGGTTCGTGAAGTCCATCCCGAGTCCTGCCCACAGCTGCGCGCCTCCACTGCCATTCGCTCGATCCACGATGCACTTGCCGAACGGGTCACCCCTCGACAGCATCGTCCTCACCCGCAGTAGGCGGAAGCTCCTCGCAGTCACGGGCGCGTGCTTCGACCGAGACACACCGCTCACGAGCAGCGTCGCCCATGGCCGCCCGGTGCTGTCGGTCGTCGAGATCGCAAAGTAGAGCAGGTCGGAGAAGAACATGGCGTGCTCTATCGCAAGGTCGGACGAGACGAAGTTACTCATCATTTGTCCGAGCGCGCGCGGAGTCCCGCGGCGGCGCTGCACCTCGAGTTCTCCGGCGTGTGGGCGGTGGTCGTGCTCCATGGGTGTCTGGTTCTCGCCGAGTTCGGAAGTGAGGGGATAGCAGAACTCGTCCGTGCAAAAGTTCGCGCAGCTGCTCGCTGCGAGCAGCAGGAAGGCGGCGACAACGAACCTCCCCGCCGCCATCCAAGCGATCGCTGCGCGTCGCATCGCCGCAGTGCGGTTCTGTGTCGGCCGCGCAGGGGTCTTCGCATCGATTGCGACGGCATTCCCAGTTGTGTATGGCGAGTGAAGCCATGTTCAACCCGATTACCGTGCAAGGCAGTCGCTTTTGCTCGTAATCTCTCGAGGCGATCGTGACAGTTCAATTACAGTACAACAGCCCAGCATCCGCCAGCAGAGTACAGCAAGCGCCGAAGCGTAGCTCACAGCATGTTAGAGCAGGCTAGGTAGCAGGAGTCCGTGCTCCAAACACAGTATGCCTCGATAGTCGAGACCGTGTACAAGGTGACGGGTCGGAGGCGTTCACAGTCGATGAGATCGACGCTCAGGTGAGCAAGACGATCGGCAAGCCCATCGAGGTCGTCCACGCGAGGATCGAGGCGCTCGCGTATAGCATCGCCGCCGCTGCGAGAGGTGCTTCAGGCTGGCTACTCAAGCGGAACCGAATGCAACACTTAGCTTTGATGGTCTTGCTTATTTGCAGCACACGAGATCAGCAGCATCCAAACTCGATCTACTCCGAGTCTAGTGATTTGTTGACAATCTTCGTTTTGCTCGCGTGATAGCAGGATTTTTGGGAGGCGAAGTGGACAGGTCACCAAGAGGAGGAGGAGGCAGGCATCACCTCCCTCCGACGCTCGGCGCTCTGCGCTTGGCGCTCGCAAGTGGTTCACTCCCCGATCTCCACCAGCAACGCACCTGTCGCGATGCGTCAACTCGCAGGCGCGTTGACGGCGGCCGCGATGGCGGCGCTGGTAGTGATCGCGACTCCCGACACGGCACTGGCGCAGACCGCGTGCTCCACACCGCCAAAGACGCTCACGTACGAGTGCGACGGCTTCTGCGATAGCACATCGCCCTGCTGGCGCAACTCGACCACCTCGTGCTCCTTCGAGTGCTACAACATCTACCCCGACTCGGCGAGGACCTCGTTCGCGCTTCTCGTGCCGTTCAGCGCCGCTGACAACGCCGCCTACGCCGCGTCGGACGCCGAGAGTGCAGACCTGCGCACCTACATCTCCAAGAGCGACGACCTTCTTGACGCGATCGACACGCTCGCGCTCCCGTCGTCGACGACTAAAGTGTGCGTGGCTGTCTGGTGGTGCTCGGAACGCCGAAATCGCTGATGTGCGCTATTTGCTGACTGTCGATTGTGTGCGCTGTGTTGCCAATTGATCTGTTGCGCAGGTCGGTCATGGGTGGAAGCTACTTCAAGACCAACTTCATCAAAGGCCGCGTGGTGAACGTCAATCTCACCAGTGGCTGGATTGTCAAGTCACAAGTGCGCGAAGTGTACCTCGCGAGCCTCGACCTGAGCTCATACTTCGAGCAAATGACGACGATGCTGCCGCTCGCGACCAGATCGATCACTCTAAACAACGCGCTCCTCAAGACCTTCCCGACAGACTTCGCCAAGTTCACCGCGCTTCAAGAGCTGTACGAATCCTAGTCTCGATGTTCATATGGCGGGATTCTGACCCTGTGTGCTGTGGTCCATCTAGCTGCCTATCGAACAACTACATCTCCACCGTCGACGCCAGCACTGCTATTGACACGATTTCAATGCTGTACGTGCTATCCTTATCGAGGTGTTCCGAGCAAGCACTTACTGTGCTATGCCGTTTCTCGCTAGCGTTGTCGACAACAACAACATCACGTCGTTCAGCGCTGTGTTCAAGAACGCCACTGCAGTGTACGTCGCCTCAGCAATCGCCTCTTTGCATCATAGTGCGTGATGGTGGCTGACGGATGGATATGGGTGCCGCTTTACCGCTTAGAACCCTCTCCGTGAACGAGTTGCACGAGTTTCCGTCCGCGCTTGCCCAGTATCCTCGACTGGAGACCTTGTACGTGTCTGCGCGATCGCGGTGTCTGACTTCATTTTGCTGACGCCGATGGATTGTGATGCGAACAGACAGTTAGATCGCAACAACATTTCTGAAGTCAACGCGAGTCATGTCGTCGAGAGCCTGAGATCTCTGTAAGTCCACAGCTGCCAGTGAGATGAAGATCCCGAGCATCGTCTGATTGAGCTTGTTTTCGCATCTGCGCGGTGGACGGACAGGCGCCTGGACTCTAACCGTATCACCAAGTTTGACGCCGTCTTCCCGAGTCTGACGAAGTTGTACGGTTCGCCCGAATCTGCGTTGCTTACTGTGCGAGCAGTGCTATACTAACGCAATGTCTGCTGACACGCAGAAACTTGAGCTCGAACAACTTGACAAAGATCCCAAGTGCAGTGTTCGACCATCTGAGCCTCAACGATCTGTGCGTTGTTGTGTGTTCGCGCTTGCACTGCGATACGCGCTCCACGCTAACACCGTTTGCTTCGTTAGCGATATCACGGAAAACCAGCTGGAAAACATCACGCTGACGAACAGGCAGGCCGCCTTCCTGAACAAGCTGACGAGGTTCGCGTTCAGCGGCACAATCTTCGTGGACTGCTTCGTGTACGAGCAGAAGGCGGTGCACGGCATCACATTCTGTATCAATGACGTCGGGGCAGGATCGACTGACTCGGGCAGCGGCGGTTCGACGGGGATCATCATCGGTGTCGCCGCCGGGGTGCTCGTCGCACTGTGCGTCGGGATCTTCTTCTGGCTTCGATCTCGAAAGGTCAAGAGCCGAAGCGCTTCTCGCGGCGGGCGACCGCAGTCTCGCAGCAACCCCAACAACACCGAAGGTACAGGCGCGATGGCGCTGTGGAAGAACTCTGGCTTGCTGTCTGTCAAAGTCGACGCGGAGGACATCGAAGACCTCAAGTTGCTCGGAAAAGGAGCATTTGGCGAAGTGTGGCTTGTTCGATACCGCAAGACGCAAACGCTCGCATCCAAGAGGCTGCGGAAGAGCGACGCTAGTCAGGAAAGAACGAACAAGTTCATCGAAGAGATCAAGCTTGTCGCGAAACTGGAGCACCCGAAGATCGTGAAGTTCATCGGGGCAGCGTGGACCATCCAAGCCGATCTCCAGGCGCTCTTCGAGTACATGGAAGGCGGCGATCTCCGTGGGTTTCTCGAGAATCCGAACACAGCGAGAACGTGGTCGCTCCAAAAGCTCCAAATCGCGATCGATGTGGCCGAGGCGCTGGTGTACGTGCATTCGTTCTCACCGCCATTGCTGCACCGTGACCTCAAGTCTCGCAACGTGCTTCTCTCCGGCGATCTCGGTGCGAAGCTGACCGACTTTGGTACCGCGCGCGTCCTGTCTGAGAGCGACACGATGACCTCTGGAGTCGGGACAGGCAAGTGGATCGCGCCCGAGGTGATTTCCGGTGAGAGCGACTACGGTTGTGCTGCCGACGTGTTCTCGTTCGGCGCTGTGCTCTCGGAGCTCGACTCGCACAAACTCCCGTACGACGAAGCGCGCGGACCGTCCGGGAACCAGCTCGCCGAGGTCGCGTTGCTGCAGAAAGTGGCGCTCGGGCAAGTCACTCCAAGCTTCTCCGCGTCATGCCCGGCCGATATCGCTGCGCTCGGCCGTCGCTGCTTCGCACTGGATCCTGCGGAGCGGCCGAGCGCAGTGGACATCGCGTCCACTTTGCGCGAGGCCAAGTCGAGCGTGTCGTAGGGAGGTCGGGAGCCGTATGACAAACGAAGTTGCTCAAATCGAGTGTTCGTTCGCATACGATGTGTCGCATGCTCACAAGTGCGTGGACACCCGACGACGTGCCGCTGGCGAACGGATCGTTTGCCAGTGAGAGGAACGCGCCTCTCTTCGTCGCCGCGCATCGCGGGCACTTGGCGATCGCGGAACTGCTCGTTCAGCACAGCGCTGGCGTCAAGGAAGACGAATGTGTGTCCATGAAGTCACAAGAGGGTTTCAGTACTTGTGCCGGAGGACCACAGTCCACGGCGAACATTAAGGCAGCATCTTCGTCGTCGGTACGGACGGAAAAGTCTGTAGTCCGGCCGCACTGGCGAAGGAGTATTCGGTGACGATGACACATGACTTCATCTTGACGGCTGTCGCGTCCGTAGCATGTTCCATTATCGTTTATGCAATCGACTGAACTGCGGCATGCTGGTGTTCTTCGATGCCTGTGGTGGGGGCGAGGGTGCGGGCGGCCCTCGAACTGCTTGCGGCACAAGCCGAGGTAGAGTGCCGACCCGGTGGCCTGGCGGCACGGGCGCCTGACTGGCGGAGGCGCTTGAGTTTGCGACTGGCGCTCGTATTCCTGACAGTCCAAACTGCGGACCACTTGACGCGCCAGAGGCTCGAGTGATCGCTGGGAGCTTCTGACTTTGGTTCAGAGGTCTCTTCACCGGCGCGCTAGAAAGCGTTCCTTTCGCAGACGCGCTGGTGGTACTGCTGCTTGAGCGGTCCGCGAAAGGGAATGCTGCGCTGGAACGCGGGGCCGATCTGTCGAACGAGTTGCCAACCTTGGTGTTTCGAAATCTGGCGCTCGAGGTGTCCTTGCTGGCTCCGCTGGAGGCAACTCGAGCATCAAGCAGCGAAGATCCAGTTTTCACGTTGGTCGGTGTGCGCTTCAGAGCTTCGTTGCGCCGCTCGAACCCTTTCTTGATGTCGTCGAACTTCTGCAGGTGCGGATCGGCGATGCGCTTCCCAGAAGCAGCACCGACAGCAGGAGCGCGCACTTTCGGTGGTGGAACCGGTTTGCCTCTTTGGTGACCTCCGACTGCTGCGGCGTTGCTAGAGCTTCCGCGACCCGACTGCGCATTCCGGATGTGCGAGCTGACCGCTTTTCGATTCGTCGCGGCCACCCGCTTCTTCTCGAGCCAGCCGTCGATCACGACGTCCTGCTTGAGGTTCTTCTCGCGCTCGCCACTCGCTTTCTCCTGCTTCAGGAACTGCCGGCGCTCTCGCTCGTTCATGCGTCGAAGCTGGCGCTGCTTACTCTCCGGCAAGCTGGTGAGGAACGTCGCCTGCGGCTTGTTCTGCCTCGACGTGCCAGTTTTCGCTGCAGGATTCGGCTTGTCCTTTGCGCGCATCTTGTTGGCTTTCGAAGCGCTGGGCTTTACCGCATACACTGTCTTAGAGGGTTCGTGAGGACCGCCTGCGCTCCTTCGCTTTGAGAAGTGCAGGCCACCTACTTTCCCTTTCATGAGGCTGCTCTCATCCAAGTTCGCTGCACCACCGCCGCTTCGCTCGATCCGAGGATCGTCCTCGAGAGCATCGGCTCCAAGCCCGGCGTCCTCCAAGTGCCGGATTCGCTTCTCTAGCTCCATGAGCTTGTCAAGGCTGCAGATGACTTGACTGCTGTTGCTGCCGCCAGCGCCCGTCCCGCCTGCATGGTTGTTGTACATGCTGTTGCTTCGCTGATGGCGCTTTATGGTCTGCTGCTCGAGCCGCTCGTCGTCCTGGTTGCTTCTGTGGTTCTTCGGCACAGAACTCGACCGCGAGCTCCCTCCGTGCAGCGCCAGCATCCCTTCTCGGTACTTTTGCCGGCGACGTTGCATGTCTTCTCGCTGCGCCATGGTCTCCTTGAGCCTTTTCAGGTGCTGCACGTGGCGCTGCACGTCGTCCTCGAGCTTCGCTTCCTCGCGCTGCTCCGTCGTCTCGAAGTCCCGGAAGAACTCGGAGTTCACTTCGAGCGGTCGGAGCTGTTCCTCTTCGATGATCTGCTGGATCCGAAGCTGCTTGTCCTCCGTGTCCTCGTAGTTCATCGACCGCGAAAGGTGCGAGTCCTCGCGCTTGATCTTGTTCGTCTTGATGATCGCAGCCTTAAGCGCAGCTTCGTTCGCGAGTTTGTGCCAGTTGAGAAGCTTCATCTCCTGCTGCAGCTCGTCTGTCTGCGAGAGCGCCCGCGCCTTGGTTTTCCTGCTTGTCCCCACCCCAGTCGCAGTGCGCGAGGTCTGGCGACTGGACGCCAGCGCGCTCTCGCTCGCCTCGTGGCGCGGGTCGAAGTTGTCGCCCACATCATCTGCGTCCTCGGCTGCTTGAAACGTGTCCAGTTCGCGCACCCACCCGGAGTATTCGCTTGCGACCGCCATCCCTCCGAAGATCGAAGGCGCCGGTGGTGGCAGTGGAGGCAGTGCGTGTGCGCGGCGTGCACGCCAGCAGCAGCTCTTAGCAGTAGAAGCGGAACAGTGAGTGTGCGCGCGCTGAGTGAGTGCGCTCTGAGAGTATGAATAGCAGGACCAGGTTTAGCTCAATACCCGATCAGCGCGCGCGAGACTTCGAGACCCGCATCTTGGCGCGCACGAGGTCGAGAGAACGATTGCCGTCGCACGCGCGCACCCCGGGGAAGGAATCATGACGTCGGCTGCTCCTGCGCTGAACTGCGGCGGGCGATGCGTCCAAGGTGCGTGAGCATGTCTCCACACACTCATGCCTCCCACTCACTCTGACGCTGTCCTCTTGGGCGTGGTTTCCAGAGCTAGACAGGTTCGATCACTCGATGGGCTGGACATTCCGAGCACTGAGCGACTGTAGCGACAGCAAAGGTGCGAGTAGCCAAGTATGCCTTGTCGTGGCAATAGAGCTGACGAGCGGCCGTCGGCACAGCAGGCGATGAGATCAGTCGCGAGATCCGCTCCACGAAGCAGCGAGAGATGGCGTGCACTGCGTTCGGGTCGCCCGTAAACATCCCGAGCGAGTTTGTCGCCCCGATCTCGACCGCTTCAGCCAGCACGACAACCGATCCGAAGTCAGCGAAGCACAAGCCGAAGAAAAAGGCAACAGCGGCGCCGAGCAGTGTCTACAGCAAGCGACCGACGGGACCGACCGCGGCATCCGCTGGACGTTCATCGGCTGCGGGTAGCTCTTCACGCAACAAAGAAGTCTCGACCAACGGGACCTTCTCCACGATGATGAAAGGTGTGAACAACTCCACTGCGCCGAACACTCGAGACCGCTCGCCGGTGGACTTTGAGTACGACCTGGAGGTTCGCCGGAGGCTGCGCGAGGAGATTGACAGCGAGCGAGCGAAGATGCTGCACGACGCTGTTGAGAAGGAGGCTCAGCTGCGAGCAGCAAACAAGTGGGTCTGCGAGAAGGGAGCGGCAGGAGATCGGAAGCAGGCGTGGAACTGCGTCGACCAGCAACAGCAGCGCGAGCGCCTCGAGACTGCGAGGGAGATGGAATCTGCCCGAAGCGCCGGCGCGAAGGCTCCTGTGCGAGCATCTTCCGCTGCCAGCACCCGTAGCAAGTTGCCATCCACCCACACGAGCAGATCGTCGACGTCGAAAAAGTGGCCGGTTAAGTCGTCAATCGCGCCGAACGTCTCGGAGTGGCGCACACAGGCGTTCCCGGTCCACTCGTCCGCTGACGCCGCGGCGGCCGAGTGGCACCGCGCAGAACAGCAGCGGCGGCGGCAGCAGCAGTGCGAGGCGAAGGACGTGCACGACACGATCGACGACTTTGAGCTCCGCATGCGCCAGCTCGCGACTTCGATCTAGCATTAGGTATTAAGACGGCGGAGGAGGGACCCGCCCCTGCCTACGCCGTGCGCAGCGGCGGCGCCACGAGGATCACGACGTCACCGCGCAGGAAGAGCATCTCGATGGCGCGCTTGGACTGCTTGATGATCTCCTCGAAGGTCTCCTGGTCGAGCTCCTGCACCGTGATGGTCTCCTCCACGTCGCTCAGCACCATGTTGAGGTGCTGGTCGTACGCCTGCAGCACGCCGCGCAGCTCGCGGTCGCCGCGGCACTTGACGTAGATCTTCTCGCCCACGCTCAGCTTGATCAGGTCCAGCGGCTCGTCGATCGACGCCATGGCTGCTGCTGCTGCTGCTACAATTGCCCTTCGTGCTCTTGCTCGTAGAGCAGGTTGAGAAAGTCTACATTACGAGAAACTGGGCTTGATTTCTCTAAATGTAGACATCTCCAGGCACTCACTGGTCACAATCGAGTCCTCCACCAGCGGCAGCAGCGCAGCACCAGCACCAGCAGCACCAGCAGCAACACCAGACGCGCGATGCTCGGGTACGCGGGCGAGAACGAGCGCGTACTGATGGCTAGCTCGAGCGACGACAGCGATAGCGACGCCGACTTCGCCATGGACCCGTCGGACCCGCGTGCGCACGACAAGAGCCGCCAGCCGCAGCTGCGCGTGCACCCGACGCGCGCGCCGCGCCGCACGAAGAGCCGCCGCGCTGTGGCCGTCGGGGCCAGCGTCTCGCGCTGGGATTCGGAATCGCAGGCGAGCGAAGGAGACGAGGGAGAGGACGAAGATGAGGACGTGGGCGAGCGCGTGCCCGTGCAGGTCGTGTTCGCGGAGGGCGATGCCGACGAGGACGAGGAGGACGAGCCGCTGGGTGGTGCGGACGACGACGAGCCGACGCCAGAGGCGTCTCCGCCACAGGGCGAACCCGGATCCCAGCCGCCACTGCCGTTGAGCTCTGTGAAGTTGTCAAAGTGGGCGCTCTCGCGCTTCCTCGTACCGCGGGAGGAGCGTACGATCCCGGTGTTCGAGGAGCTGCCGATTGAGCCGCTCAACGACCATATCCTGAGCGACTTCAGCACGCGACATCGCGGCACTGCTGGCGACGTCGACGTCGCCAAGGCGATCGAGGACGACGAGAGCGAAGACGACGAGGTGGACAGACTCGTCGTTGGTGCGCCGCTGTACGCGTCCACAGACACGTCGTCGGGGGACGCGGGCCGTAATGGCTCGGCTGGCGACGCGAAGGGAGCTGCGAAGAACGCGGACGGCGACAGTAAAGCTCCGAGTCGCAAGCGCCCCGAGAGCCGGTACTTTGTCACAGACCTAGCGACCAAGTGCTTCAACTGTGGACAGATCGGACACATGTCGAGCTTGTGCATGAACGACAGGGTCCGTCCTCTGCTGCTGTGAGAGTGCTGTTGGTGACTATGCTGATGTGTACTCGGTTGGTGTTATGAAATGCGCAGGTACTGAAACCGTGCTACTACTGTGGGCTGCGTGGGCACATGGCCATGGCGTGTCCACACCTCCCGTGCCCGACGTGTCTGCAGCTCGGACACACCACCAAGGTACGTGAATGGCGATGTGATGACTTCAGGCAGTGTTGTGACGCTTTGTCTCTGCTCGCTGGTGCTCTTCAGGATTGCTCGAACAGCCCTCCGAAGGTCGACAACTGTGGTGTCTGTGGACGCACTGGCCACGACGACGAGGACTGCGAGCTCAGCGATGCGGGCTTTCACGATATCAGCTGCATGGTGTGCGTCAAAACCGGCCACTTGCACTGTGTGCCGATCCCCCCTCCTGCAGACCGCAAGTTCTACTGCCCGAACTGCGCCGAGAAGCACCTGCTGAATGTACGATCACATGCGTTGGTGTACGTGCTGTTGTTTGTGTAGTGGCGGTAGCACTGACTGACCTCTTCTTTTGTGCATCCACTAGGAATGCTCGAGTTATGTGGAGCCGTCGCAGCCGAACTACGCGACGAGCAACTTTCGTATGGCGATGAAGTGCTTCGTGTGCCAGAATCCGGGGCATCTCGCCGCCGAGTGCCCACAACGCAGCGGCCAGATGAACCACTTCAGCTGCTTCAAGTGCGGTCAGCGTGGGCACTACGCTAGCGACTGCACTTCTAGCTCCCGCTCGTACAACGACAACCGACAAAGCGGACGCAAGCGTGGTCGGGACCAGTACAACAGCGGAAACTATGACGACGACGACGACGCCGACGACGACGGCAATCACTACTACCAGGTTCCAGGCGGAGGCAACCGCGGTGGTAACAACAGCAACCGCAGAGTGTACACGAGCAGCAAGTCGTACTCTGACTCGACTGTCCGCCTCGACTCGGCCCTGCCGTCCTACCGCAACAGCGGCGGGTACAGCGCCAACAACCGAAACAACAACGGCTACAGCAACAGCGGTGGGTACAAGAACAGTGGCGGCAACGGTGACAGGAGGCGAGGCGGGAACAATGGCGGTCGGTGGAGATAGACAGAGTGAGGGAACCTGGACGGCAGTGCGCATTCCCTTCACGCCGACGGCGAGACCACACGAGATCAACAGTTTTGTGGCCAATACACACAATACTCGCAACGCGATCTATCATCTTGGATTTCGGAGAGTTCGTCGAGCAGAGCAGCGCGCTTAATCAATCCTGCCGCGGATCTCTCACAGGGGTATACAAACGCGAGTACGGAGATTGTGGGAGTCGCGTCGGTGATGCCAGCAGCGCGGTGGCCGATCCGTCGTCGGCACACAGCAGCGACACCACCTGCCGCCACTCGTCAAACTTGACATCGCTCGAGTGCTCCAAACCGAGGCGGTCGCGTCCGCGCGGCGTGTAGTACTGGATCCAGAACCACAGCAGTCCGCGAAAGTTCCTGCAGATGTACCCTTCCTTGCCGGACAGCTCCTCGTGGCTGCGCAGTGCTTCGAGAATCGCCGGAAGGCGACGCCGCCGGTGTTGGAAGATCAGGATCACGATCGCCGTGTTCAGGCAGCAGATGTTCTCGTGGTTCACGTCTTCCATCGACACGACGGTCATCAGATCCCGCAGGAGTCGCACAATGTTGACAGCGAGGAACTCGCTCATGCGGTCCATCTCATAGTCATTCGCGAGACCGACCGTGCCGGAGGTGGGGCTCTTCGCGAACTTCTCGGACGACAGCAGCATCGAACGGATGAACACATTCGAGTCCACCAAGTTCATGATCACCACCTCTGTGGACACCAAAGGCACGGCAACATCACACAGGGATCAGTCCACAACTTCTGGAACCACAAGCAGCATCAAAACCAACCACACAACAACGTACCCATGAAACTTCCGAACTGGTCATTGCTCAGCTGGCGATGAAAGAGCTGGAGTGTCTGCCTGTTGCTCTTCGTCATCTCACCAAGCAGGTCGAACGCCGACTGGAAGCTCCCTGGAGACCGGTACCCGCCGCCGCTCAGGATCTCGTTCACCAGCGCGCGCAAAAGAGGGGTTCGAGCCACGAAAAGCTGCTCGCTTGGTGCAGCACGCCGAAGAAAGGCCTCCACACACGAAGCCAGCCAGAACCGGTAGATCGAGTCCGTTGGCTGGCTGATCAGGGTGCTGATGATCTTGCACAGCAGCCCTTTATCCGGATGATTCAGATCGATCGGGTTCGTATCGGCCTCTCGCAGCAACCGAAGCTCGTGCTCGCTGAGCAGCAGAAGTTTGCTCGAGTTATCGCTGTAGTCTCGGTCACAGAAGTTGTGGATCAGTCGCAAGAACTGGATCTTCAACGACGCGTCCAGGCTGCAGTCACACCCCGGACCATGGAGGGGCGCGTGGGACGGAGCTGGAGCTGTCGCGGTCCACTGGAACTTGTCAAACATCGTACTCAGTGTCTTCACGATCCCCATCTCGGCGAGACGATCTTGATAGTCGATCTTGCGCTTCCCGTTCAACAGCGTACAGATAACGAAGAGTACCTCCACTCGATGCGGAGCCAGAACGAGCGACTTCATGATAGCTTGCGCCTCGACGTCTTCAATCGCATGCTGTCCCGGCGCACGATTCCGGAAGATCAGGTCCCGCAAGATCGCAGTCTCAATCGAAAATCGGTGACGCTGGTGATGGTGAGTCGCGTCTGAAGCCGTGTCGTGACTTTCCGCTCTCCGCTCGCTGCTACTCCGGTGTAGCATTGTCAAATCTCCGCTGGATCCAAGAGACGGGTGGTTCACGAGCTGGTCGATTGTCTCCCAATCGCTCCGGTCCGAAGTCTGGCTCAGCAACATCGCGAACTCCGCCGACGTAGCAAGCTCGGACGAGAACGGCTCATACACAGGGTTCAGCGCGAAGTAAAAGTTCTGCACCTGGAGCACGACCAACAGTCGCTGCAGCAGCAGCGGCGAGTTGAAGATGATGGCGTGGTTGCGGTCCACGATGTTGTCCGCGCGCATCATACGGTTGCGTCGGATTTTGAGCAGCTCGAGGGACTTGATGATCTCTGACAGATACAGGAACACAGTTGGTCAGTACCCACCATCATTGCTTCGCCAAAGACGCAATCGAAGATGTACTTGAATTTTCAAGCAGCCGGCGGTCCTCCGGTTCGAACACCACAAGCGCTAGCACGCGGCAGAAGAACGCCAGCTGACGCGACGAGAACGACTGCACGATGGAGAGAAAGTTCGCTGCAACCAGTCGGCAGAGAGCAACACCGTCAGCAGAAGGCAATACCACAAAGTAACCCAGGAGAGCAGCTTGTAGGCAAGCACTGCAGATACAGCAAGCGACGTACGGATGCGACTGAGGTCGAACGACTCCTCGCGCACCGCCAGGATCTCCTCGACGAGCCCCGCGGCGCCGTCAAAGTACTTGGTCTCCGCCATGAGCTGGAAAAGGTACACGATCAGCCCGTCCTTGTCGCAGAGCTGGTACGCGAGCTCGGCCGAGAAGTAGCAGAGCTCCCGGAGGACACCCATGGCGTCGTTCAGAATGGCTTTGCGCGCCGCACCGTCGGGGCAATTCTTCACGCGCTCGCTAGCGAGCGGAACAGGTTGCTCCCACAGCGAGCGCATGTCGCTGCGGCTGCTAGAATGGCGGCGCAGCTGCGTACCGCGCCGGTAGCGGTCCACGATGAGGCTCGAGCGCTCATGTGTGGATGCGGCGGCAGTGGATACTTGGTCCTCCTCGCGCAGCGCGTGGATGACGCGCAGCAGACACTCGGCGCCGCCGACGCGCAGAAAGCGCTCGCGCTCCTTGGCGACGGCGTCGGCCATGGCGTCCGGCGCTGCGGCGCCCAGCATCGCCGGGTGCATTCCGCTGGTGTCGAGCACGCGCTGCACGATCTCGTGCATGAGGCGGCGCAGCTGCTTCTTGTCCTGCGTCACGCCGTCCAGCAGGTCGTGCACCTCGCGCAGCACGTGGGCGAACCCGCGGCGCGGGCCGCCGAGCGCC
Organism: Globisporangium yorkense; assembly: GCA_023333695.1. Taxonomy (NCBI): domain Eukaryota; phylum Oomycota; class Peronosporomycetes; order Pythiales; family Pythiaceae; genus Globisporangium; species Globisporangium yorkense. The sequence goes on from JAASFH010000190.1 coordinate 13,611, forward strand.
TGCGAGTGCTCGTAGGCGCGCGTCTCGTCGCGGTTGAGCGCGTCCACGAAGGCGCGCGGCAGGTCCGCGACGCTCTGCAGCCGCGGCGGCGCGGCGCCTGTCGCCTGCATGCGCGTCACGCGGCGGAACACGCTGCTGCTTCCCCCGGCGGCGGCGGCGGCAACAGCCGTCGGCGTCTGTGGCGTCTGTGGCATCGGTGGTGGTGGTGGCGATGTCGCCCCTGCTCCCTTTTCTTCTTGTTGTTTTTCTCCTCGACAAAGTGGCAGCACTCACGTAGGGTTTAGGGCTTAGGGTTTAAAACCTTAGACAAACCCTAAGCATTCGGTCGCCACAGAAAGCAACCATGGCGGACGTGGAGATCCTCGCGCCGCCGGGTGATGGCGTCTCCAGCATGCGCTTCTGCCCGCACGGCAGCCGCGCGCAGCTGCTCGTGGGCTCCTGGGACGCCAGCCTGCGCGTGTACGAAGGCGCGCGGCTGCGCAGCCGCGTGGAGCTGGAGCAGCCCGTGCTCGCGTGCTGCTACGGGGGTAGCGACGCCGAGGCGTTCGCCGGCGGTCTCAGCTGCGCGCTGCAGCAGGTGGATCTCAACACCAAGCAGGTGACCGCGGTCGGTCGCCACGACGCCGCGGTGCGCAGTGTCCACTACTCGAAGGAATACGGTGCGTGCGACTCACAAGCAGCGGCGACGCGTTGTTGCCTTCGCTCCCTCTGACACATGACTGGACGCGCAGGACTGGCGGTCAGCGGCGGATGGGACGGCGCCGTGAAGGTCTGGGACATCCGCAACGGCGGCAATGCTAAGATCCACGAGGCCAAGGTCACCGGCAAGGTCTTCGCCATGGATCTGCGCAGCCACCTGCTGGTCGTGGCGACGTCCACGCGCCAGGTGGGCGTGTACGACCTGCGCAACTTCAGCAACCCGCTCGAGACGCGCGAGTCGCCGCTCAAGTACCAGACGCGCTGCGTGAGCGTGTTCCCGAGCCTCGACGGGTACGCGATGGGGTCGATCGAGGGTCGCGTGGCGCTCGAGTACTTTGACGACGCGAGCGCCGAGAAGAAGCGCAGCTACGCGTTCAAGTGCCACCGCGGCAAGGTGGATGACCAAGTGGTTGTCTATCCGGTGAACACCATCGCGTTCCATCCGACACTGGGCACGTTCGTCACCGGCGGCTGCGACGGCGTCGTCAACTTTTGGGACGGAGACAACAAGAAGCGCATCACCCAGCTGCCCAAGTTCCCCACGAGCATCTCGGCGCTCGAGTTCAATCACGACGGCTCTGTGCTCGCGGTGGCGGCTTCATACACGTACGAGGAAGGCGAGAAAGAGTACGTTGCTGGTTGGCGAACGCAGAGTACAGCAGTTAGTCGATTCCGAGCCACTCACAACTGACGCTTTGACGCTATGTGTGCGTGTGTTGCTCGCAGCCACCCGAACGACGCGATCTTCCTGCACTCGGTTCAGTCTTCAGAAGTGCAGCCAAAGAAGAAGGCGTGACCCTTCCTCTGCTCGTCACTCCACGCAGCCACGGGAGTGGGGGAAGATCGCTGACATACACGTTTTAGTACCAGAGTCTCACAGCTACGTCTTCCCGCGCAGCCGCACCCGGTTTGATCGAGATCTCTCACTTCGTCTAATGTGTCTCGCTGACTTACTGGCCCGCGCCTCGGAACGAGAACCCGCGGTTGAACGATCCCCAGCCGTTGCCGCTTTGCTCGTTTGGCGACGGCGACTTCTGCGGCGACTGTGCTCCTTTCGCTGTCTCGCTCGGCTTCGAGTGCTTCTTCACCACGATCTTCAAGTCCATGTGCTCCGAACCGACACTGCCTTGCTCCGGCTTCTTGCCGTTCGTCATGCTCTTCCACCAGTCGCGCCACCAGCGACTGTGCTTGGAAGGACCAGGGTTGAGGTCACCGTGGACACCTCCAGGGACATAAATCTTCGCCGGCGAGAAGGGATCCCAGGACGCAGCAGCAGCAGGCTTTGGCTTCTTGGTTGGCGACGGAGCAGCCGTCTCCTCTGCCTTCGCCGAATCATCTGAACCGGATGAACCGGCAGACTCTGGGGCGATAGGCACCGAACCTGTTGGCTCTGGAGTCGCTGGCACTGTCGGACTTGCTGTCACTTCCGGGCCCAGTGTCGTCTCTGGTGTAGCGCTTGGAGTCTCGGTCACAACACCAGACTCGTCCTCCTCGGCCGTCGGTGTCAGCGGCGAAGGGCTCGGAGCTGCAGTTGGCGCTTCGGTTGGCTGCTCGGATGATGGAGTTGGAGACGGCGCAAGAACCGCTGGCACCGGCGACGGCACCGGGAACACAATGCTGTCGCTACTGTCGGAGGAATCCGTCTCGTTCGTCGAGCCTGATCCGGAACCGTTCGGGATCGGGACTGGCTCCGAAGTGTCGTTCTTCCCGTCTGTGGAACCGTAGAGCGCCTTGAGCGTGTTGAGGTCGCCCGCGCTGAGCACCGAGCGCTGCCCGATCGCCTTGGTCTTGGTCGTGTTACAATGCTGGCGCACCGGCATGACGCAGTTCGTCGTGATCTCGACGTCGCAGAACGACTTGAGCGGGTATTCGTCCTTGGGGAGGCAGAGCCCGGCGGTGCGACCGTAGTGCATGATCGAGCTCTTGTCGTACGGCTTGAAGATCGCGTCCGTCTCCTTAGCGTAGTTGGACGCAGACACGGGCAGGTCGGTGTCCGTGAGGATGATCACCTCGCGCTGCGGGTGCGTGTGCTCGTGGTAGAGCCCGAGCGCGTGGCCGATCTCGTGCACCGCCGTGCCCGTGCCGTCGAAGCAGCTCTCGCCGAGATTCACAATTTGCGGCTCGCCGTCGTCCACGTAGCCGACGTAGCTGTAGCACGCGTCCTCGTTCTGCTCAAAACTCACGTACTTGTTGTTACAGAGAGTCGTGGGCTCGCACTCCTTGAACGTGATGTTCACGTCTGTGGACGCGTACACGGCGATGGCGTCCTTGATGGTCTGGCGCTCGGCCGCGGAGAACGTGTTGTTGATGTGGTACCAGATAACGCCGCCGGGCCACACGTCCTCCTGCAAATGCACCGCGACGCCGAGCTGCCGGCTACGCTCGCGGATGCTGCTGGCATTGCACGGCACCTGCTTGTGGCGGATCTGCGGCGCGTCGGCGATTCCGTTGTCCTCGAAGCACGTGAGCTCGCCGTCGGCGCATGCGGCATACACGCTCCCGCGCTTGTGCGAGCGCCCGGCGAGGTACTTTGCGCCGTGGTGGCGGATCTGCTGTCCGTCGAACTCGCAGGGCCGTGCATCGGCCGCCGAGGTGAGCGGCGCCAGCGCCAGCAGCAGCGTCAGCAGCAGGGCCAGCATTCGCGGGAGGCCGCGACAGCGAGCAGGAGGCGGCGCCATGCAGGAGGAGCGTTATGACTGCAGTACCAACGTTGTCGAAGCTCAGCGGATGAGCGCGAGGAGCTTCCTGAGCTCCAGATGGACTTGGCGCACTGGCTATCGAGGAGTGAATGTCCTTTCAATCGCACTTAGTAGAGTTGTTGCAGTGCTCGCTTTGATAAATTGAAGTGGATGAGCACGTGTAATCTAGGCAGCAAACCCAAGCAGCACCAGCAGCAGCCCCCGAGCCTTTTCCAGCCCAGTGCACCACCAGAACCTCATCGATGCAAGCTCCGTCTTCGGAAGACTCCTTTGCTCCCATCGCCGTATCGGACGCAGACCTCAACTCCGCCAACAACTCTGAACAGCAAAATCGCTGATCTGAAGCTCTACGAGGGTATCACAACAAAGACGCTCGAAGCTACATATCCGATGCAAACCTCTCTCTGTATGCCTTACACTTCGGGTCCTTCGCTCGCTGTTGGTGGAAGCGGCGATCTGTATCGAAAGAACAGACCAGCAGACTCCTCTCCCTCAGCGGCACCGTCTCCGCCACTTGAAGATGCTTTGTCCACGAACTGCTGTCCGTTGACCGAGTATGATACGCGGACATTGTCGTCGCCGGCGATCGGCAGGTTCGGGAGCTCGAACTCCACGCTTGGAAACTCCTCGCTTGCATTCACAGGAAGAGCCTACACACACAAGAGCACAATCACCATCATCAGATGAACAAGTCAAACGCGCAGCAGTGTTTGCTTCGCGCATGAATGCCCAATGCGCACCGTTGAGATTCCTGTCGCCGCAGACGTGAGCTTTACACTCGCATGAGCCGAAGGTACGAGTCGGTCCATCTTCAGGGTCATCTTCGCTCCCGGCTCGGCTTCCGTTGGAGTGATGTCAAGGAGGATTGGAGTTGGACAGTACATGAACTTGAGGCCCTTCTCAGCAAAGTGCACTCCATCCAGCGAGACAAACACTGCCACTTCTTCGCTTGATCCGAGAACCAGACCCTCGGTAATAGCAGCAGCAGTCTCGCGATCGCCCGGAAAAGGTAGCGGCGGCGTGTGAAATATGACGCGACGATCACTCAAGCTCTTTCCGTCGGCAGGCGTGGCTTCCTCCGAGTCGAAGCAGCTACAAACGGCGGGCACCTGGAAGTGCTTGTCGCGCCACTGCAGCGAAACTACGGCGTCAGGAGTGTCGAAGTGGAAGAAGTCGCCCGAGATCGAGAGTTTGGTGTTGCCAGAAGCCACTCCCATGGGCGGAAACACGTTCCAGAGGCTCCCCACCGTTGGAAGCGCAAAGAGCTGAGACTTGCCGCAGTTGGTCTTGTTCTTGTACGGCAAGAAGCTCTTGCCTCCGTTCATGGTGACGCTGAGATCCACCTCGAAGCCTGTGCGCGGCAGCCGTTTCCACCAATCAGCAGCAGATTTCGCTGTTTGTGTCGTGGGGTTCGGCTCCTGCTCATCGATTGGAACTTCGGCATACTCCCACTGAGCAAGGGGAGGAACCACGCAGGAGATTGTCGTGTTCGTGTCGCGCACAGACTGGATCTTCAAGGTTGCGCTCACCGTCGCTTTCGCAGCGTCACCGTCCTTCTGAGGCAAGTCGACTCGTGCGATAACGGAGACACCACCGCAGTGTAGAAGTAGCTGGTCAACGTCAATGAGAACTGTCTGAGGCAGCGCGCTCGTGAGGAACGAGTTTGGGCGGACCCGCCGCACGTGGGCGTCGTGATACCACACGACATGCGGTCGCTGCTGTTGGTGCACCGAGCTGCTGGCCGAGTCGACGTCGGGAGAGGATATCTCGATCGGGACAAAGTGAAGTCCGTTGTACGAGACCTCCACCAAGCACGGCAGCAGCTCTTGTGTCGACTCGAAGGCAAGAGTTCGAAAGCGAACTCGGTAAGACGCATCAGCGTTCGGAAAGATGTGCTGGATGTCTTTGGGGTCGTCTTCGTTCGTGGTACTTGTCAGCGTCGCGACCATCTCCACCGAGTCCATGTCATCGCGCTTCTTATGCAGCTTCTCTGCTTTGTCGCCATCAAGAGTACTTGCAACAGTACAAGGGATGAAACGGATGATTGGCGCCTGACAGCTTCCAGGCAGCGCGCCATCGAGCTCGATCACAGCCTCTTCTCCTCCGCTCAGCCTCGTTTCGAAAATGGAGACGTGAGTGACCTGCGGTCGCTTGAACGCCGAGAAGATGTGGCCGTTCGCCGTGAAGTGCTTGCCGTTCATCGCGATCTCGACCGCGAACTCGCCAGCGAGGCTGAACTTTGGTACCAGGCAGACAACCTCCTGCGTGCTCGCATCGTACGTGCCGAGACTCCCGCGCGGCAAACGGCCTTCTGTGAGCGGCATGAAGCGCACTGTCAGGTCTTCGCTCGCCCAGATCCCGCTGCCCTTGATCCGAAGCTCGTAGCCTCCAGTGATCTCGCCGCTCTGGGGAGAGATCCCAGTGATGTGGGTCGGTGCGAACGCGTACATGTTCCGATTTGTGCAAACAACAGCGGAGATCACGGCGAACCGTAGCTGGTCGACGCGCTTTGGTGCGCACTCGCACTTCTTATGACTAGATCCATGAGCAAGCTGCCCGTGTTTGCCGTTCCCCCACGTGTACAGTTCGCCGCTTGTGCTGACAGCAGCGGAGTAGTTCCCGCCAGCAAACACCTTGGACCACTTGACTTCAGAAGCCTTCACTGGTACTGGAGTGGCTGAGCTCTCGATGATGTTGGATGCTCCGAGCCCGAGTTGACCGTAGTTATTCCATCCCCAGGAGTAAAGCTGCCCAGAACTCGTGACTGCAAGCGCATGTGCGTACCCGCTCGCGATACCGACGAACCTGGCGCCGTCATCGCCGCACTCGGTCAAGAGGTGTGGGTGAGCCTCAATCTTCGTCTCAGGTCGCCTGGTGACGCCAGTAAATCGCTCGCCGAACCTGTAGATTGCCCCGCTCTCGAGCAGCACGATGGTGAACATGTCGCCACAGCTCACTTCTGCCACGCGCGGCTCGGAGAGGAAGGTACTCACAAACTTTGGCCACGCACAGATGCCGTTGACCAGCGCATTCTGCGCTTTCGAGAGCGAGGTCGAGAAGTGTCCGAGCTGGCCCTCATAGTTGCGTCCCCAAGTGTACAGATCCCCCTTGTCAGTGACCGCTGCTGAGTGGCACCGCCCGCACGCTACAGAGCGGAAGAACAGCTCTTTCGATGTGTGAACGGGACGAGGCTGGCAGATCGCCGCACTCTGATAAGCCACTCGACGGTCGCCGTCACTGTCTTCTTGTTCGGGGGAGATAATCGATCGCTGGGACTTGCTGCTGCTGGTCCTCAGCCGCGAATTGCTGGTGCGGACTTGACCGAGCTCACCGCACTGCAACACGGAGTCCCTGGCACCCCACGAAAAGATCTGCCCGTCCAGAGAGAGCGCGAGTCGGTGGCTCTTGCCCACGGCCACCCGGCGGATCTTGACCTGCTGCAGTCCTCCCACCACAGTCTCGTGCTCCAGCACCTCATCGCTGTCGCAGTGCTGTTCACACTCGAGCTCCCAGGCGTCGACCACCACCACGAGCCGGTCGTAGCCGCCGTCGATGCGTCGCACTCTGCGCCCGAGCAGGGATTCGCTCACCACGAGCGCACCGCAGGTCTTCTCTCCGCACGCGTACAAGATCCCGAGTGAGCCATCAAGGCCGGTGGTGGCGCCAGCCACAGGTGATGCCATCGACATCGCGCACGACTTGTAAGAAAAGTTGTCGGGTGGTCGCCGAAACGGATGACCTCACGAGTCCGACTGGCGAGTGTGTGTGTGCGTGTGCAGAAGCTGTGGCGGCAAGCACTCACCTAGTTCCCTCGGAGCTTCTCGGGCGTGAGCATATTCCGCTGATCTCGAGGTGCGCGCTCCTTTGAGAGCAGATACTTGGACATCTTGCTGGCGCTTGGTTTTGTAAGCACAGGAACTGCTTGCTGTGTCGAGGTACGCGCGATACACCGGGTGCAGACGGTTGAGTCCCTGTCGATCTCTCACTACGGTGCACTGCTCCAAGTCGACACCCACCCATACAGACATGGCATCTTCAGGCGGTCTATGCAAACGTCGATGGCAGGCGCGACATCGGAGACCTGTGCCCCTCCTAGACCTCGGTCATCCTCCGACCGTACGCGCTCACCGCTACCGTTGCTTCGTCTTAAGGTCGATCGGACAAGCGCAGCTGGAAAGGACGGGGCGTGCACACATCAGCCTCGCGATGGCCACGACGTCAGCTCCAGGAGCTGTCTCGAGGCACTTCAACTCGATCTCCTCTACTAAGTGCGAATCGTACAGTTGAGCCACATGACCTGGAGGCACCGCTCACGACCGAGACTGATTGAGTGAGAGCAAGAGTGATAGGAAGTCAGAAATCGCTCGAGGTCGTGACCGTCAGGCCGGTTAGGAGCGACCTGCTGAGAGCACGTGCGGCTTCAAGGGTTGATCGAAAAGCATCCGTTTGCACAGCTCGCAGCAGCTTCTGAAAGCATCAGAGAGCACCGGAGCACATGGTTCCGCCAGCAGCCACCGGAGAAACGAAGAGCGCAGTCGCCATTCAACAGACAGACGTGGTGCTCAGCACTTGCCCCTCCACACAACCAGCAGAGCAGCAAAGTGGTTGCTCCGATCGATGAATACGGATCCGCACACTGCCATCGGCCACCATTCCCCAGCTGGAGGCGCTGCGCGTTCCTGTCTTCGCCCGACTTTCGCGCCTGTGGCGAGCAGACGAAGGCACATCGCTGTCGACGCGCAGGCGTTTGCGGTGGCGACAGCCTTTACCGACGGGAGGTGAAGTGAGCGAGCTGCTGTTCTGCTGGGCCAGCTGAGCTCGTCAGGAGCTGAACATGTATACTTTTGGAGTGAGTATACGCGAAGGAGCCAGTTTTGGTGGAGACCGTAATTTGGGTGATTCGGACACGGGAAAACGCACTATGCCCATTTCTAGAGATGTTATACGCCCAGCAAACCCGACTTTCAGTTGTAGAAGCAGGACGAGCACACCAACGAGCACAGGTCGTCCAGACCGCCAACGAGCGAGCGAGGAGCGAGCGAGCAAACAAGCCCATGGCAGCCGCGATACACATTACTAGGAGGCTGTACATCGCAATGCCAGTGTAGCCAGTCATACCAGTGCCGAGCAGACTATGCTCATCCAAGGGCAAATCCATTTCTTGAATCTGTGCCTGTGGCTGTAGATATCGATCAATCCATGATCGTACGCTGCACTGGTACCTTGATTTTTGGGGCGCGCTGTGGTTGACCTCGCCTAACAGTAGATGTAGGGCATCCAACGTGAAGCGACACCACTGAGAAGCAACACCACTGAGAAGCAACACCTGTGGCGCAGGCTGTCGATCCGCCTCCTGGCCGGAAGGAGGAGGCGAGTGAGCCAGCCTTGCCAGCCCGATACTATCCCAATGCTAGTCGTCAAGGCGCATCTATTTGAGCTGAAATCGGTGAATGGGTCGGATTGCCCGTTTTGCAGCAATCGAGGATCTGTGCACTTCGTCGGATAGCAAAGTTGCGTATACTTCATGCAATAGTATACACTTTTTCGGAAACAATGGGAGTTGATGGCGACAGATCTGCGTCGAAACCGGCTGGTGGCTCCAAGCTCCCGTTCCAACACCGCAGCTGGCGCGCTGACTACGCGCGCTCCTGACTCTCTCGCATACTGGGCGCGAGTGAAAAGCGGAAAGGAGCACCGATCGGGAGAATGTGAGCGAGCGAGTGGTTGTCTGCCTGCGCTTTGCAGCAATGTCGCCGCTCATTCTGTAAATCGCCCGCCACGACACACTCGGCAGCGAAGGCACCGCCGACAGGACACTTCAGCATGAAGCTCGTGAAGGGACTGATCCTCGCGGCCGCGCTCTGCGCCGCGCACGTCGAGGCGCTCGACTTCAGCAGCACGGAGCTCGGCGACACCGCTGGCGCCGTGCGCGCGGCGGGTGCCGAGGACCGCGCGAACGAGTACACGCCGACGCCTGCGGGTGCCGCCGGCAAGGACGACGACTGCGACAAGGAGTTCTCGCTCCCGGGCAGCGGCTCGGAGGACTGCGACAAGGAGTTCTCGCTGCCAGGCAGCGGCTCTGTCGGCAAGGACGATGACGACTGCAGCAAGGAGTTCTCGCTCCCGGGCAGCGGTTCTGCGGTGGGCGGTGACGCGGACGATTGCAGCAAGGAGTTCTCGCTCCCGGGCAGTGGTTCGGTCGGCAAGGACGACGACGATTGCAGCAAGGAGTTCTCGCTGCCAGGCAGCGGCTCCGTCGGCAAGGACGACGACGACTGCAGCAAGGGGTTCTCGCTGCCTGGAAGCGGCTCCGTCGGCGGCGACGCGGACGACTGCGACAAGGGCATCCCGATCGCGACGGAGAAGCCGGAGACTGGCGCGGACAGCGACGTGTCGGCTGGTGGCAAGGGCTCCACGCCTACTCCGGGTGGTGGCAAGCCTTCGACCCCGTCTGCAGGTGGCAAGCCGTCGACCCCATCGGCTGGCGGCAAGCCTTCGACTCCGTCTGCTGGCGGCAAGACCCCTGCGCCTGTGGCCGGTGAGGCGACGCCGACTCCGGTCAAGACTGCCAAGCCTGGCGCGGTGGCTGACTCGACCGGTGGCAAGGGCGGCGCCTCGACCCCCAAGCCAACCTCGGAGTACGACGATGACGATGAGGATGTCGGCGGCGACGCGGACGAGGACGACGAGGATGTGGGTGGCGACGATGAGGAAGAAGACGACAACGAGGTCGATGCCGACGCCGATGACTGCAGCAAGGCGATCGACAACAAGGACGAGGAACCGTCTACTGGCAATGACGCGGACGACTGCAGCAAGGACCTGGACAACAAGGACGAGGAGCCGTCTACCGGCAAGGATGCTGACGACTGCAGCAAGGACCTGGACAACAAGGAGGAGCCGTCCACACCAGTGAAGACCACCCCCGCCAAGACGACGAAGCCTGCGACCAGCAGCCCGTCGAAGACGACGAAGCCGGCAGCCACCACAGCGACCCCGTCGACGACGACGACTGCGACACCCCTGACGCTGTCACCGGAGGCGGCGGACGACGTGTCGGGCAACGAGGCCGACACGCCCAAGCAGCAGGCGTACACTGCCAAGACGCTGAGTGGCGACACCGGCTTCAGTGTCAACGATGTTAAGTTCAGCGCGGACGAGCCGGAGGAGGACTCGAACCTGGCGGTGCCACTGCTCGCGGGCGGCGGCGCCGTCGTGGTGCTCGCCGTGCTTGGCGTTCTGTACAAGAAGCGGCGGGCGAGCAAGCAGAAGTCGGGCAAGAGCGAGATCTTCACGGTCGACAAGGACTCGGCCCTGTAAGCGCGGTGTCGTCCAAGTGGTGTCTTCTAACGCGAATCGAGCGTTGGGCTCTGTGGAACCGAGTGCGTGAGCCTGTGAGTATGCCTTCTATGCCAGCCGCCGTCGTCGCGGCTGCTGCTGCTGCTGCCGCCGCCTGCGCTCGCCGGAGGAGAAGGCGGCGCGCGTGTTCAATAGATCCCTTTCGTATGTGTCACTCGCGCGAGGTTCTCACAGTAATACACCCACCACCACTGCCATCGCCCCGAGCGTCAGTGCGTACTGCTGCCTGCCGAGCGCGCTCGCGCCTGCCGCCATGCACCAGCCAAGTCAGTCTCTCGTCCTACTGCACACACGCAGCACCCTACTCCACGCACCGCTCTTGACGCCCGCGACCCAGAGCTCGAACTCGCGGATGCCGTAGACCACGCGCTCGCCCGTAGGCGCCACCTTGGCGGCGTCCGCCGGCGCCGCGCAGCCGAACTCGTCGGCGCAGACGTTGGCGGCGTCCAGGACCACGCGCAGGAAGCGGAAGCGCGTGTCGACCTTGTCGAGCCCGGCGGTGATGGTGTCCACGCGGTCGTATTCGCCCGAGCGGTTGGCCACCACGGCGACGGTCTGGAAGTTCTCGCCGCCGTTCGACACGCGCACGCGGTAGCTCGCGGGCGACTGGAAGCCGTGCCAGCGGATGATGATGCGCGCGAGCCGCGGCGGTGACGCCGTGAGGTTCATCTGCCAGAACGGCTTCTCCTCGCCGCCTGCGGACCACCAGCTCGTCTCGTCCACGAAGCCGTCGACCGCGTTCTCCGGCACGAACGCTGTGTCGCGCAGCACGTTCGGCGCGTAGTTGTAGTAGCTGCTAGCGTGGGCGCTCTGGCCCATGGCGGCGTTCACCTCCACGCCCGGCAAGTTCACCACGGCCGCCGCGCGTGCCACCAGCAGCATCGCCGCCGCCGCCGCCACCACCGCATACGTCATCGTCGAATGAACCGACGCGCACCTATTCTGCGCGACTCGTGAAGGAGCCACCACCTCATCAACAGCAGCATGAGCGGCGAGGGCTTCGGCGGGCTCGCGGGCGCGGCGGCCGCCGAGCTGCACCTCAAGATGAGCAAGAAGATCGCGCAGCTCACCAAGGTGATCTTTCACCTCAACACGCGCAACGAGGACTTCCAGAGCGAGTTCGCGCACGCCAAGCACGCGCACGCCCGCGAGCTCGCGCAGCTCACGCAGGACGCGGCCACCAAGCTGCGGCTGCTGCACGAGCAACTGCACGCGCAGACCAGCGCCGCGCAGCTCGCCGAGCGCCGCGCCGATGCGGAGCGCCAGCAGCTGCAGCACGAGATGGCGCAGTTCCAGCTCCAGGTGCGCGCTGCGCAGAGTACCGCCGAGCTGAGCTTCCGGCAGCGCGTCGCGCAGCTCGAAGCGCAGGTGGACGCGAGCCAGCGCGCGTTCAGCGAGCGCGCGCAGCAACTTGCACGCCTGGCGGAGACGCAGCAGCAGGCGGCGTCGCTGTCGTCCTCGTCAGCGCTGGCGGCGGCTCGCAGCGCGCACGAGGCGCAGCTGGAGGAGCTCCAGGCGAAGAAGAACGACGAGGCCACGCAGCTCGTGACCGCCTCGAACGCCAAGTACAACCAGATGCTCGCAGAGCAGCTGCGCGCGCAGGACGCGCTGCGAGACACGTGCGCGGGACTGGAGCAGCAACTCGCACGCCTCAAGAGCGAGCACGAGGCGCAGGCAGCAGCGGCGGAGAAGGCGGAGCGGGAGCGGTTCGACCTGATGAAGCACCAGCTCGTGAACAAGATGGAGACTGTGCTCGCGGACGCCGAGCGACTCCGCGGCCACGAGACGAAGCTGCGGCAGGAGAAGGAGGCGCTGCTGCTCACTCAGAGTGAGCTGCAGCGGCAGCTCAAGCAGCTGGAGCTCCAGGTCGTGAAGGCGCAGCAGGAGGCGCAGAGTGTCCGCAAGGACGCGGACGCGACCGCCCAGCGCCTGCAGCAGCTGCTGGCTGCCGGCACGGAGAAGATCGACGCACTCGCACTGGAGCTCGAGACACTCCGGAAGGCGTTGCAGACGCGCGACCAAGCGCTCCGCCAGGCGCAGAAGGACCTCGAGGCCGCGCAGCTCGAGACGCTGCAGCGCAGCGCGAGTCTCTCGGAGAAGGACGCGCTGCTGCGCCAGCAAACGCAGGAGCGAGAACTGCAGCTGGCGAACGCGCGCGCCGAAGCGCAGACGCACCAGCAGCAGCGCGCGCTGGCAGAGACGAACCTGCAGAGGCGGATCCAGGTGCTCGAGGCTCAGGCCGAGACGGCCACCAAGGAGCTCGCGGGCTTGAGGGCGACGCTCGCGACCTGCGAGGCGCAGCGAGCGCTGCTGCAGAAGGAGAAGGAGAAGACACTGGGCGACCTGAAGGCGAAGAGCGACGAGGGCGACCGCAACGCTCTCGAGCTCAAGCGGCTGCATGCGAGCGAGCGAGCGGAGATGGTCGCAGCACACGCGCAGGCGATGCAGCAGCAGCAGGTAGAGATGGAGACGAAGCTGCACGCGCTTGAGATGCAGCTGACGCGGCACTCGAGCGACTCGCTCGAGAAAGCCGTCGCGCAGCTGAAGAGTGAGCACGCGAAGGCGGCGAGCGACGCGAAGGCTGCTGCCGACGCAGCACAGCAGGCGCTGAAGCAGGAGGTCGCGAGGCTTGAGACGCAGCTCAAGGCGCTTCAGAGCGACGCGGCAGCGAAGGACAAGGAGCTCGCAGAGCTGCGAGCGAAAGTGTGCGAACTGACGGCGCAGCTGAGGCGCGATCACGACAAGCTGACGAGCGCGCTGAGTGATAAGGAGGCACAGCTCAAGGCAAGCGACAAAGTCCGCAAGGAGAAGGAAGACGCGCTGCTCAAACAGATCAAGGAGCTCGGCGGACAGCGCGAGTCCGTGGCGAAGAAGCTCGCGTTGGAGAAGGAGCAGCTGCAACTGCAGCACTCACAGACGCTCGTGGCGCTCGCGAGAGACCACGACGCCAAGCTAAAGACGCTCCGGGACGAATGGGAGACACAGACCCAACTGGAGCTCCACACGCAGACGAAGCAGCTCACCGAGCACTACGAACACCTGCTGGCGACGCTGAGAGGCGACCTGTTAGCGTTGCAGGCGCAACTCGAGCGAGAGGCCGGAGAAGCACAGGACGCGCAGCGCTCTCTGTGCGAGTCGCGACTGCTCGATCACGAGTGCTATCGCGGTTCGATGCTGCGGCATCTGTCGAGAGTGGCAGCCGAGCGGCAGCGCGAAGAGCAGTCGACGCAACTTCGGATGCGCGCGACTTTGGATCAGCACGCTGAGGAGCTGGAGAAGCTCGGAGATCGCTTGAGGAAGGAGAAGCAACAGCTCTTGGCGAAGGCTCAAGCGGACGCAGACGCCCGATCAGCGCAACTGATTGCGAACCACCGCGAAGACCTCGAGCAGCGCTACCAGCAACACGCGCTCGCGACCAAGGAGCTCCACGAACGCCTCGAAGCCAAGCACCATAGCGAAGTGCTCGCGATACGCGCGGACAACACACAGAAGACGCGTGAGCTGACGGCGCAGAAAGACCGTGAGCGAGCGGAGGCGCTGCGAGAAGCGCAATCCCGTCACGACGACGCCTTCGACACGCTCCAGAAGCAAGCGGAGCTCTCGCAGAGTTCACTGACGCAGAAGATCCTCGAGCTGAACAGCAGCACGCGCGACAACGAGCGTCTTCGCAGTGCAGTGGATGCGAAAACGAAGGAGATGGCGGAGAAGGTGGCGGCGCTGGAGCGGGCGAGCCGCGAACACATCGAGACGCTGAAGAAAGCGGCCAAGCAGGACATGGACCGCCTGCTCGAGGAGAATCTGGCGGAGACGAAGCTGCTGAGCGACCAGTTCGAAGAGACGCGCAGGCTCATGACCGACAAGGTCGCGCTGCTCAAGCAGGCGGTGAGCGAGTGGGAGGAGCGGCATGCGCGGCGCGAGAGCCGCCCCGAGGACGTAAACCGCATCGCGGAGCTGGAGCGTCTTGTGATGGAGAAGGAGGCACTGGTGCGCCAGACGCTGGATGAGATGGCGTACTTCAAGCGCGAGCTGCTGAACCGCGAGGAGATGTACAACAAGACGTTCGCGCGCGCCCCGAACGTCGGCGTGCTCAACGTGCTCAAGCCGCACGTGCAGATGCAGGCGCAGATGCAGGCGGGACTCGCACTCGGTGGTGGCATAGCTCCTCAAACGAAGCGCAAGACGAAACCAGCGCATGTCGTGGGCGGACCAGAGGTGCAGGGCGGCGATCTGCAGCGACGCAACAGCGAGCGAGCGTCAAGCAGCGGTTCCAGCGGTGGCACCGTGAAGAAGTCGCTCCCTCCGTTGCAGAACAACCAGGTTGCCATGTAGGCAAACGTTGAGTCTTCGTTGGTGCTCAACACTGTCAACCGCTCTCGCATCTGGTTGGTGGGCGTGTTTGGATGCTCGGCACTGAGGAACACGTAGTCTGCGCAAGGTCGTACTCCTACCATCTCTGGCATGTCCAGCTCCGGTGGTATCGAAGCGGCAGACGTCCTTCACTCGCGGCGCACGTCACGACCGCCGCACTGGACCATCGCGTGTCTCGAACGTGCAGCCCAAGAACGAGCGGTAGCCGCTCGGGTGCGCGTCGGGCACCGGACTGTTGTTGCTCCAGATGAGGTCGAAGCCGCCGAC
>JAASFH010000191.1:0-28920 GCA_023333695.1 Globisporangium yorkense
CGTACTGCCGGCGCTGCACTCGCGTCCATGGCGTCGAGGTACTTTTGCCAGATGAACGCGACCTCCTTGTCCTTCCCGCGCACGACTTGCTCGACGCGCCGCTGTTCGGTCTCGCGCTGAGCCTCGCTCAGCAGCAGCTCTTCTCGCAGTCGCCGTGTCTCTCGATGCAGCAGCTTCTCGTTCAGCTGGGCTTTGTCGAGAGCACTCGTCACTTTGCTCAACTTGCTCCGGAGCTCCACAATCTGCCTCTGCTTTTCCATGCGCTGAGCAGCGAGATCTGCTTTCCACGTCACCTCGCTCTCGTGCTCATGCTGTTTGTCTCGAGCCACGATCTCGTTCAGCGCGTCCAGCTCTTTCTCGAGCGTCAGCACGCGCTGCTGCAACTTTTCGGTCTTCGCTTGCCAGAGCTGTTCACTCCGAGCCTCAGATCGCTTCGCGCTCAGCGCGGTCTGCGCCAACTCGGCTTCCCGTGCTCCCTGCTCGTCCAAGCGCTGCTTGAGCTCGTCGACAGTGCGAAGTGCGCGCTTCATCTTGACCTTCCACGTCTTGATCTCCTGGTTCGCCTCAGTATTGGCCGCTTGCAGGTTGTCGCTACGTCTCGTGGCGTCGCTCAGCTGCTCGCTGATGCGCAGGAACTCTTGCTCCCAGTACAAGCGCTCGCTTTCTTTCCCTTCGAGCACTTTCCGCATCGTGGTGGCCTCCTGCGCGAGTCCGTGCAGCTGCATCTCCTTCGTCAGCAGCGTCTTCTTCGCCTCGACCACCTGGTGCTCCAGCTGCTCGACGCGCGCTGCGGTGTCGCTGAAGAGCCCCACGCGGCACTCGAGCTCCTCGGTGGTCTGCTCCAGCGCCTGCGTCAGCACCGCGAGCTTGCGCTGGATCCGCTCGTTCGCCTCCTCGCTGTCGGCCAGCTGCGCGCGCAGAGAGCGCAGTTCGTGCACGAGCTGCAGCTGCAGCCGCTCCTCCTCTTCTGTTGCTTCATAGTCGCCGTCACACTCGTCGTCGGAGGGTGAGTTGCCTCTCGCGCTCTCGCTGTGCTGCATGAGCGTCCAGACGCGACGACGGCTCTTGACGACCTCCTCACAGCCGCCTCCGTCTCTTCACCGAGCGTGCGCTCACTTTCTGCTTATCGACACTTCCACGCGCACGCGGCGTTCATGTAGCGCTCTGCTTCCTCCTTCTACTACTGCTTCCTGCCGCTGCTGCTGCCGACAGAGGAGATTGCGGAATGGCACCAAGTTGCAGTTGCGACCATCGCTCCGCATTCGACACTTTCCCCCTGTTTGCCTTCGGCATTTCCAATACAAGGACGACATGAGCTTCTCGCGGCCGTTCGAGCGCATCAGCCCCGCGGAGCTCGCGGAGGCGCTGCGCGCGCCGTCGGGGGCCGCGCGCCCGCTCGTCATCGACGTGCGCGACGAGGACTTCGCCGGCGGCCACATCCGCTCGGCCGTGAACCTGCCGGAGGAGAACTTCGTGGAGGACGACGACGTGGACGCGATCGTGCGCCGCCACCAGGACGAGGAGCTCATCGTGTTCCACTGCATGTTCAGCCAGGTGCGCGGTCCGTCGTGCGCCAAGCGGTTCCTCTCGCGCATGGCCGTCGTGCTCGCGGACGCGGACAAGAAGCCCGACGTGCGCGTGCTCACGGGCGGCTACCAGACGTTCGCGAATGTAAGTTTGGATGAGCGAGAGGTGGCTGCTGTGTTGAGTGAGACGGATGGCGCACATGCTGCGTTCAGCGCCAGCCCTTGCCTTTGCTTACGAGTTTGTGTGCTGCAGATCTACAAGAACGACGGCGACCTCATCGAGCACTAGCGATACGAAGCCAGCTCGTCCCGCAAGCGCTGCCTATCACCCCTCCTCCACTACCCATCAAGCATAGCAACGGATGGATACCAGCAGCAGCCTGCAGTAGCCTGCAGCAGCCCCACCACCACCGCTCCGCACGTGTAAGGTGCCACCGTGTCGACCACAAGAAGTGTCCATTTGCCTGGCTCGTTTTACACGCGGTAGCTTTCCGGCTTCGGCCGCTTCGCCTGGTCCTTCGTGATGTAGTCGATCAGGAAGCTCGCATTGATGCACTCGATCTTCTGCGCAGCGAACTTCTTCAGCCACGGGTCGCGCGTCGGCAGCTCCCCAGGCACGAGCGCGAACAGCGGCGTCTTGTCGCTCGCAGCGCTGGCGGCGAGCTCCGCGAGGTCCAGCGTCTTCGTCAGCTGGACGACCAGCCCCTCGCTCGCTTCGATGATGCGCTCGCACATCTCGGGCGGCGGCACACACTTGGGATGCACAAGGAAGCGCCAGCCGACGAGCGCGCCAGGCTGCCCTTCAGCGCGCGCTTTCCGCCAGAACGCCGCGGCTTGCGGCCAGATGCGCGGATCAATGAGCTCCGCGTCGTCCTCGCCAGCTCCCCATTCGTGCGGCTGCTCGTCCACGAAGCGACCTGCGGCGGAGCTCGCCTCGAGATACGACGGCTTGAGGATCCACTGCAGGTTCACGAGCGTACGAACATGGTCAGGACGAACGCCATGCCGACGTGAAGCAGACTCCTCCTCGTACCTTTCCGCCAGCGCATCCAGCCACGAACTTCTCGGTTCGCTTCAGCTCGCTGCAGATGATGTGCGTGCTCGAGTGGTCGTACTTGCGTCCAGTCTGGCTCGTCGTGCCGCCCAGCGTAGCGATGATCGACTCGTTCACCGCAGTCTCCTCGCGCGTGCCGGTGAGCAGGAACACGATGTCGCTCTTCTTCTCACCACTCTTGGTTGCTACGACCGCAGTCTTCGAAGCCGGAGCTGCCTTTGCTGTTGTGGCGCTGCTTTTCCGAGGCGACGCTTTGTTTGCCGCCGCCGTCGCAGCAGGAGTTGCATCGCTCTTCGCCTTCGATGCATCAGCTGGTGGCGCTGATGCTTTCGCTTTCTTGCTCTTTGCTGCGGCTTTCGAGGGTTGCTCCGCTGGCTGAGGTGCCGGGTTGGCGTCAGTGCCGTCGGTCGAGTCGTCACCGTCTTCTTCATGCGGAGAGTGGTCGCGCTTTCTCTTCAAGCTTGCAGTACTTGCCTGCCATGACAACAAGTGTGATCTTGAGTACAGCAGCAATCGGCACCGTGCTAACACACCGCGTTCACACACATACCTTCTTTGCTGCAGAGCCCCCACTGAGCGCTTCAAGCGCGTCGCTCGACGCCTGCACCAGCGCATTTGAGGCTTTCTTGGCCGCAGAGTCCTTCTTGCCGTTGCTCTTGGCTGACTTCGCTGCCATGGCGGGCGACGTGTCCAACTCGGTTTTGCCGCCAACATCGTCTTCGTTGTCGGGTTCTTCATTCTTTGATGGGCTGGTCTTAGTGGATGCAGCGGTTGCTCTTCGCTTGCTGCTGCGTGGCTCTGCCTTCTCTGGCGCATCGTTGCTGCCTCGTTTCTTGCTCTTCTTCTCGCCACTCTCCTCTTTTCCCTGCACCTTGGACTCGGCAGTCGGTGTGTCGAAGAGCTTGCACGCGATGTCCTTCGGCTGCGTCTTTGCTCCGCTTTTGCCGGTCGACGCGCTTCCTGCGCCAGCCTCGCCTGGCTTGGTGCCGGGTGTGGTCTCGTTCAGCTCGGTCAAGATGTCGTCCACGTCGAATCGCGCATTCGCAAGTTTCGACCTCGGCGTCGCAGCAGCAGCAGCGGCGACAGCAGACGCAGCTGGTGAGAGTTGCTTCGAGTCGTTTGTTGCGTTCGATGCGTCAACAGATGTGTTCGCGTCTGTCGATGCTCCAGCAGAGTTGTTCGAGCTTGACGAAGTGTAGCGATGAGCGTCTTCCGGCACGAGCTCCCACTTGGACAAGCACTGAAACAGCCACTGCGAGAGGCAAGAACGTCCAACAAGGTCAGCGTCAAACGCTTCGGTGGGTCGCACACACACAACGAGTCCGCTCACTCGAACGCACCTCGTGGCTCACGATGTTCTCGAACAACCAGCTCTGCGCTTTCTTGAACTTCTCGCCCTTCGGCTCGTAGCACAGCAGGTGCGTCGAGTGCGTACGCGAGAACACGGGGAGCATGCACGCGCCGGTGGCATGGATCGCGATCTGGATGTCTTCGCGCGTCGGCGTCGTGCGGCTGCTGTATCCGGACAGCGTGATGACGAAGCCCTGCATGCCCGGGATGCCGCCGAACGACTTTACAGGACGGCTGATCGCTTCCTGGAACGGCGTTTGAGCTTCTGCAGCCGCACAAACGCAACGACGCAGTCAGTGATCATGACACGATTGCATGCAGTGTCGACCTACACACACACGTCAGACGTACCATCATGCGCAGAGTGCCCGGCGAGCACCCAATAGATGCTCACGACTCGCTTGTCCTGTCGCACAGCCTCTTCATATTCGAAACCTGCTTGGTACCTGCAGACCACATACGACGCGTTCGCCACGACTTTCTTCACGATGTCTTCATACGAGTCCCCCAGCGGCACGTTCGCGACCTTGGCCTTGGCGGTCTTGAGCACCTCCGAGATGCGCTCTTTGAGCACCGGCGGGATGTGCTGCGCCAACAACACGATCGCGCCGCTGAGCGCAGCTTGCAGCGCTGCAGTCCGCTGTTCGCAAAGCACTCGGAAGATGAGTGCTAAGCCGCCCCTTTCTCAATGCCAGCGCCACGCACGCACGCACCTCTGCAGACGATCTGCGCGCGAGTGTGAGCTCGACGCCGCCAGAATCCGACTTGGTCGACTGGTACACCCGCGCACAGGCCGCGAGCCCGATGTTCTCGATCTGCGTCTCTGGCCGCGTCTTCCAGCTCGGCGCCTTCTTGGCCTTCCCGTCGGTGGTCTTGTTCGAGAACGCACCTTCCGGCACGCGCGTCTTGCGGCGCACGCAGTCTTCGATCCAGGCGTACGTCACGTGGTGCTGCTCCGAGAGCCCCGTGACCTTGCCGAGCCACGCGACGACGCAGCTCGGCAACGCGAACTCGAGCGACGCCGGGCGGTCGAGTAGCCACTTCTTCCAGGTCTGCACGTTGCGGAGCACGTCGCTCTCGGTGTAGCTCAGGTGGAGCCAGTGGTGGTGCACCGGCGGCTCCTCGGGCTGCGACGGCTCGTCGAGCGCGAGCACGTGCGTGGCGCCGACCGCGTCGCTCTCGCTCTCGACGATCTGGCCGCCAAAGTGCGCGATGAGTCCATCGATGACCTTGCGCGGGTCCTTGTCGATCGGCCCGGCCGAGATCACGAGCGCCGAGAAGATGAGCGCCGGGTTGGCGCTGAAGCGGTCCACGGACACGAGCGTCTGCAGCAGAAAGCTCTTGAAGACCCACTCGGGCCGCACGATCGCCACGAAGCGCTCGTTGCGCCGCGGCAGGAACCGCGCGTATTGCTGCGGGTGGCACACGATGTGCGTCGCGGCGCCCGGGTCCTCTGCGAGTGCGGCGCCGCCGTCGCGCAGGCAGCACTCGAGCGCCGCGCTCTCGGCCGCCGTGAGCGCGTCGCTGCACACGAAGCACGCGAGCTGCGCGAAGAGCTGGTACTGCCGCATCGCTTGTTTCAGAGTGAGTGTGGTGCAAAATGGCTTTTCCCGCCAAAAAAAGTTGCAGTTCTGAGGAGAGCCAATCAGATCGAATTCGGACGTAGAAGAGAAGGTACGGTGGGTTGTTTGAAGTGGTTTCGTGCACGGCATCACACGCAGCACATGCCTGGCACACCACGAGGAGATCGTGGTGGTGGCGCTACGCGCGTGGCGACACCTGCCGTGCACGCCGTGTTGTTGCGCTGCTCTATCCGATCTCTGGCTGCAGTGAACGCATTGCGTTGCTTTTTGCAGTTTTATCTAAAGTGCTAGTGCTACCAAACTATGGCTACAATTTGGCTTTCCGTTTCTTTTAGAACCTAACAGTGTGCAAATACACCATAAACAATGCAGTATCTCTTCGGATCCGATCGTGCGCAGCAGCCGCCAACGAAATAGCTCCCGATTTTCGGCCAATCTGCGCTTGCCACAAGTCAGCTCGCTCGCTAGATCTCTTTTCACACAAGACAAATCCCCCCTCGCGAAGGAAGGCGGTCGCCGCAGAGCTCAAAGCAAAGCAGCAGCCTTCATCCCCAGCAGCGCCTGCTGCTGCAGAGAGACAAGACAAGAAGCCAAGAAGGAGAAAGCAGCAGCAGACGATGCCGCTGCTGAAAGAGATCCAGGCGAACGCCGCGGTGGCCTGGAGCCCCGTGAAGCGCCGCGCGGAGCTGCTCGCGCTCGGCGCCAAGGGCGACGGCGGCGTGGGCTTCGAGCACAGCGGCGGCGAGTTCAAGGTCGTGTCCATGGACCTGAGCGACCCGCGCGCGGACATGCTCCCGCTCGGCGCCGTCAAGACGCCCGCGCGCTTCACGTCGCTCGCGTGGCGCGACATCGCGCGCCACCACGACACGCTGCCGCTCGGGCTCGTGGCGGGCGGCATGGCGGACGGCTCCGTGTCGCTCTGGAACCCGAATGCGCTCATCGCCGGCGGCGACGCGTCGCCCGAGATCGGCCGCATCACGAGACACAAGGGCGCCGTCAACGCGCTGCAGTTCAACCCGCATGAGGACAGCGCGCACCTGCTGGCGTCCGGCGGCAGGTGCGAGCATTAACGTCGTACTACTGCTGATACGGAGGGGGTGGGATGGAGCGCATGCAGCTGATGCGATGGATGCTGTTGTGTGGTGGCGACTGCAGCGACGGCGAAGTGTACATCATGTCGCTGGAGAAGCTGTCGAGCCCTGGCGTGTTCACGCCGGGCGGTCCGACCGCGCCGCCGCAGCAGATCAACGAAATCACAAGGTGCGTGTTGCGAGTGCTGCTGGCGGCAGCAGCAGCGCGTTCGTCCGCTAACGGAAGCAACTGCCCGCGCGCAGCGTTGCGTGGAACACGCAGGTGAACTACATCCTGGCCACGGGCTCGCAGAACGGCTCGGTGGTCATCTGGGACCTGAAGCAGAAGAAGCCGTGGTGCGAGCTGCGCGACCCGCAGCGCGGCACGATCTCGGCCATTGCGTGGAACCCGAACGAAGGGCTCCAGATCGCGACGGCGTCCGGCGACGACCAGCGCCCGGTCGTGAAGCTCTGGGACCTGCGCAACTCGACGTCGACGCCGCTCGCCGAGTTTCACGAGCACACGGCGGGCGTGCTGTCGCTCTCGTGGTGCCCGGACGACCCGGGTCTCCTGCTTTCGTGCGCCAAGGACAACAAGACGCTGCTCTGGGACCTCTTCTCGCGCAAGTCGCTGTACGAGTTCCCGTCGTCGTCGGAGAGCGCTGGCGTGCCGTCGATGGGCTCGGACCAGTTCTTCGGGGGTGGCGCCGGCCAGCGGCGCTGGAACGTACAGTGGTCGCCCACGATCCCTGCGGTCGCGTCCACCTGCACGCTGGACGGCAAGGTGCAGGTGTGGGGTCTCTCGGGTGGCGGCAGCGCTGCGTGCCGTCCGCCAAAATGGACGCGGCGCCCTGCTGGCGCGTCGTTCGGCTTCGGCGGCAAGCTCGTGACGATCGCGAACCCGAAGGAGCCTGCGGGGCCGAACACGGACCGCCGCCGCCTCGTGCACTTCCACCGCATCGTGAGCGAGTCGCGGCTGGTGGCGGAGGCAGAGGAGCTGGACCGGTCGCTCGAGTCGCGCGACTTTTCTGGCCACTGCGAGCGCAAGATCGCCGGTGCCACGAACGCGAACGAGAAGAGCGTGTGGAGCTTCATGAAGATCCTGTTCGAGAAGGATGCGCGCCAGCACCTGCTGCAGCACCTGGGGCTCGACGCGGAGAAGATCAACGCGTTGAACGCCAAGTTCAACCCGCAGGAGGCCGTGGCGCCTCCCACCGCGCCTCAGCTGGACCCGACGGCTGCGCTGCTCAATCAGCGCATTGACGTACGTGATGACCGTGTTCGGCTTAGTAGTGTGAATGTGTGAGTGTGGAACTGACTGTGTGCTTCCACGTAAAGGGTATCGGCGCTGAAGACATGTTCTCGTCGGAGTATAACGCGAACGGCGCTGCGGACGCTCAGGCGCCGCCTGCGCCCCCACTCTTGGACGTGTCGTCAATTGCGGCGGCGCTGCCGGCTGCGGACGACAAGAGCAAGCGCATCGAGGGTGTCCAGGCGCCGATCTACACGGAGCAGTCCGAGTCGATGCTGATGCAGGCGCTGCTCGTGGGCAATTTCGAGGTCGCGGTGAACATGTGCTTGCACTACAACCAGTTCGCGGACGCGCTGTTGCTGGCGTCGTGCGGCGGCCCGGAATTGTGGGAGAAGACGCAGCGCGCGTTCTTCGCGCAGCAGACGCGCCCGGTGATGCGTGTCGTGTCTGCGATTATCAAGAGCGAGCTGTTCAGCCTCGTGGAGCAGTCGGACCTGAAGGAGTGGAGCGAGACGCTTGCGATCCTGAGCACGTACGCGAAGAGCGAGGAGTTCCCGTCGCTGTGCGATAAGCTGGCGACGCGCCTGGAGGAAGCGGGCGACCTGCACTCGGCCACGCTGTGCTTCATGTGCGCGGTGAACGTCGAGAAGACCGTGAACGCGTGGGTGAAGGAGAGCGCGTTCGAGTCGCGCGTGTTCGGGCACACACTCGCGCTCCAGCGCTTGGTGGAGAAGGTGTCGATCTTCTCGCAGGCGATCGAGCAACCGGATCAGTCCATGGGCGACGCAGTGGCTGAGCGCTTCGCGGAGTACGCGTCTCTGGTACGTTCGAGAGATGGTTGTGGTAGTGTGTCGTTGTGCATGTGGAGCGATGCATCTCACGTGACTGTGGTTGGGTTGCTGTTGTGGACGTAGATGGCTGCGGAGGGTCGTCTCGACATCGCTGCCAAGTACGCTCGCTTCCCGGACCTGAGCTGTGCGATCCTGAAGGACCGCATCTTCCACGCGGCTCCGATCCCCGGCTACCAGCCGCCGCCGTTCCCGTTCGACGTTGTGCAAGTGCACACGCATGTCCAGCAGCAGTACCAGACTGTCCAGCAGCAGGTGCAGCAGCAGCAGGTGCAACAGCACGCACAGGCTCAGGGCTACGGAAACCAGCCTGGCTATGGCACGCAGTACGGCACGCAGGCTCCTGCGCCAGTGGTGGTGGGCGGATTCGGCGGTGCGCAGGCTCCCGGCTACCAGCAGCAGCAGCCGCGTGCACCGTCTCCAGCCTACCCTAATCGTCAGGCGCAGCCAGGTTACGTGCAGCAGCCGGCTGCGACCGGGTACCAGACTACTCAGCAGCAAGGGTACTCGACCCCACAGCAGCCTGCGTACGGAGGTCAGGCGCCGTACCCTGGTCACCAGCAGCAGCAGGTGGGATACTCGAACCAGGGTCAGCAGGGTGGCTACCACCCTGGCCAGCAGCAGCAGCCTGGGTTCAACCGTCCCCAGCAGCCGGGCTTCTCCGGTCCTCCGTCGACTGGCGCGCCAAACCCCGCGGGCTACAGTGTTCCGCAGCAGCAGCAGCAGCAGCCAACGGTGTTCAACTCGAACGTGGTGGCGCAGGGCACTGGCGTGAACTCTGTCGCCGCGGCAATCTCGATGGGATCGTCCCGCATCTCGAAGCCTTCGGTGGATATTGTGGCGCAGAAGAAGGACGGGTTCCCCAGCTCTGCTGGCAACGCGAAGCTTGGGAACAAGTACGGTAACTTTACGACGGCGTTGCCGTCTCCGTCCGACACAGGTCCGGCGAAGACGTTCAACCCGGAGACAGCGACGGGCAGCACGGAGAATGTGTCTGCTCAGGACCTCCCGATCGTGACGATGTTCAACGACATCTTCGCGCAGCTGCAGACGCTTCCTCTGACCATGGTGCGTTTGAGTCTTGTTGGAGCTTGTGCTTCCGAGTGAGTGTCGACTGACGAACTTGTGTGTTGCTGAATTCGTTAGATGGAGCAGAAGCAGATGCCGGAGATCCAGAAAGCCAAGGACGTGATGTTCACGAAGCTCAACATCGGGGACCTGTCGCCGAGCGTGGTGGCGCAGCTGCACCAGATTGTGGCGTGCTTTGCGCAGCGCGACTTTGCATCGGCGCATGGCGTGCACGTGGCGCTGACAGCGTCGGACTGGACGCAGCACAAGGACTGGCTGCGCGGTCTCAAGTCGCTGATCCACATTTCGATGAAGCGCCTCAGATAAGCGGCAACCGACTTCGAGGAACCTTGATCTCGGATCTCGGATCGACAAAAAGCGAGCGTGTGTGCAGACAAGCAAGAGTAGATAGTCGAGACAACAACCGTGAGAGAGCGAGAGATCGAGATCGAGAGAGGACTGAAGGAGAGCACCAGGTTCCTGCGTGCATGTGTATGGAGACCACCGAAGAGCAAGGATGTCTCGCTGTGAAACAGGAACTTTGTACTGAAGTCCGCTCTTTTGGTGTCACACTTTTCTATTGTAGGAAGTTTGCACTGAAGTCTTCTTTTTTGGCGCCAAATTCGACAATTCGCAAAAATGACGACGCCTCCTGCGCACGACGACCAGCTCCCCGCGGCGGCGCTGCGGCTCGTGCCCGCGGACGAGGACTCGCTGCTCTTTCAGCTCTGCTTCTACTACGGACTGCTCGTGGTGTTCCTCGAGGTGGTCGTGCCGCTCGTGTTCCAGCGGCGGCTGCGGCTCGTGCTGCCCGCCGCCGTGCGCCTCCCGCAGGCGCCGCCACTGCTCAGCGACGCCGCCTTCACGCAGCAGAAGACGCAGCTGGGCGCGCGCATCCGCGAGTTGCAGCGCGCGGCGTCAGCTTCCAAGAAGACGCGCCGCAAGTCCCCGGTGCGTGGCATTCGCGAGTTGCACGTGAGAAAGGGTGTATGTGGGCTGACAGGCAGCTCTGTGCATGGCGGACTACGTACAAGCAGGGACCCAGCAGCCGGAAGGCGACGCTGGCCGAGAGAGCTACTGCCACAGTCAGCAGAGCGCCCGCGTCCGAACGACGAGCGGCGCTCACGTCCAAGGCTTCGACGTCTTCGGGGGAGCGACGAGCGCGCAGCACTGGGAAGCTGAAAGCGAAACGATCGAGCACGGATGCTTCCAGTGGTATCAGTAGCGTTAGCATCAGCGCGACGGCGAGGCTGCAAGAGCTGCGCAGACTACGAGACGACTTGGACATGCAGAGCGCTGCACTCGACGGCGGTATGTCAGGTTCGGAGAGTTCGTCGCGAATGACTATGAGCGCAGAATCGACGACGACTGCGACATCCATCACACCAGCGTCGAGGCAGTCGACTGTGGAACTCCGGTCATCGGCATCACAGAAGAGATCAAGCACTGGAGGCAGATCATCGTCGTCGTCGCTTTCCGATACGAAGCAGCGCGAGATGCGACGGGAACTGCGCTGGAGGAAGTCGTGGCAGAACGAGGATGCAGGTGATGATGAAGAGGAGACGAAGGAGACGAGCTTACCTGAGGACGAAGGTGCTGATGCTTCAGAACCGCAGCCGTCTCCCTCCTACTGCGCGTCTTCCTATCGCAGCGGAGTGTACGCTACAGCGACGACAAGTCAGCCATTCAACGAGCAGACAGAGGGCACCCAGCGACCACGTAAGAGCTCAATGGAGTCTGCTGCGCCAGAAGAAGAGGTGGAAGACGAGTACCAACCGTTCCACTACGAGGAGAGCCGCTACAGCGATGAGGACGAAAACGTCGAAGCGTTTGAAGCGGACGTCCCGAAGCGATCGATCGCGCGGTTCGCGCCGATGCACCAGAGCATCTTTGACGATAGCGACGAAGAGTTCCTGATGGAGATCCGCCGTCCCCGCAGTCCTGTAGCACTGGTCTCCAGCCGAACGTTCACGAGCTTTGGCGACGAGCAGATGGACGTCGAGCGTACGATCTCTGCCGCGTTTGGTGGACGACCACACGGTGGCGGAGCAGCAGCTGCAGTGTCTACATATTACCAGCCAGTGGCTCCAGCTCCAGCACCAGCTCCTGTATCAGCACCTGTATCAGCACCGGCCAGCTCGCAGCGAAACACGACCGGCCAGGCTCGCCAGGACCTCATCCACATGTACTCTCAGCAGCGACGCCAGCTCGTGACCGTGAGAAGAGAGAGCGGCGCTAACGAGGAGACAGCTCAGCCTTCAGGCGTGGCAGCAAGAAGCAGCGGTAGCAACTACCAGCAAGTTTTCCGCGACCGAACTCCGCGCATCACCCGCCGGATCGCGTTCGACGAAGAGATGATGGCGCTCGCCGCGACGCCCGAACCGAGAGCCTATGCGGCGATGGCGGCGCCGGCAGCAGCAGCCTTCACTCCAGCAGGCGAGAAGCGCAAGCACTCTGTGATCTTCAGCCCGGAGGACGAGGCGCCGGACTTCAGTCGACGGCGAACACAGCTGTGATCTATCCTAGATCATGGTAAAGAGAACCAGTTGATCCGTGTTGGCTGTGTGTGTAGGATTGGTGGCGAGCTGATCTGACAGCAGTGCGCTCGCTCACTTGTGCTCCTCCTTGCCAGTCTTGACGATGTAGAAGAGCGCGTGGATGTTGTTGTTCTTGATCGCCTTCCGACACGCCGCGACGACCGCGGACTTGGCGTTCCCGAAGCGCAGCCTCGCGGCGAGCTGGATCATGCTATTCACCTCCTTGAGTGCGTCGAGCAGCGCCTGGTGGTTCGTACTACGCTTGGTGTACTCGCCCAGCAGCTGGTTGTTGAGCGTGAAGAGCTCTGAGTAGTACCTTCTCATGCGGCTCCTGTGGCACAACCGAGCGCAAGTCAGTCAGGTCAGCTGCTTAACATTGCCC
Organism: Globisporangium yorkense; assembly: GCA_023333695.1. Lineage (NCBI taxonomy): Eukaryota > Oomycota > Peronosporomycetes > Pythiales > Pythiaceae > Globisporangium > Globisporangium yorkense. The sequence continues at coordinate 12,671 of JAASFH010000191.1, forward strand.
ACCCCCCTTCCTCAATCCACTCAACCACGCAATGGACGCACATGTCATTGAGGATCCGAGAGTCCTCGGCGCGGATGATGAGGTTCTTGACTTGGTTTGAGTCGTCCGCCATCTCGCCTGTGAGCTTGAGGCGGATCGCGTTGCACTCGTCGACGCGGACGAGGAGGTTCCGGAAGTCCTCCATCTGCCGCGGGAAGTCTGCGACCGACTCGAGCTCGCGCCACTCGAGGTGCGCGCACAGGTCCTGCACAAGTTCCGCCGCGAGGTCCATGTTGTCCGTGCGGATGACGGTGTCCGTCGGTGAGAACGACACACACAGCATGCTGCCGTCCTTGAACGCCTTGAAGAAGAGGTCCACAGTCGCGGTTTCAGGACACGCCATGTTGAGCGCGAACGAGCTCTCGATCCACGCGCACATGAGTGTGGGCTTGACCGGCGTCTTGAAGCGCACGCTGCCCTGTGGCTCGCTGTTCGCCGGTGCGCTCGGGAGCTGCAGGAACATGGCGAACTTGGGCAGCGTGTACGCCGCCTCGAACACGTGGAAGGACGCGTTGTTGCCGCGCGAGCCCACGAGGATCTTGAGATCGATCTTCGCTGGCGCGTACTTTGTGAGGTGGAGCGGGATCGTCACGGTCGACGACATCGTCGGCGGGCGGATCACGAGCGACTCGCCGTCGAAGATGCCCACGTCGTACTCGTAGAGCGCGACCATCTTGATCACGCTCTCGTTCTCCGTGGACACTTCGAGCTCAAATGAGCTGGACGACTTGGTGGCGACCGAACGGAGGCGGATCTTCGTGCCAGTTTTGATGCGCAACCCGGTTGTCTTGGCATTCTTGCCCGACGCCCCCGACCCGCTCGAGGAGTTCGTCGCTTCGAGGGACTTGAGCTCCAACTGGAGGCCAGCTTTGTACTTGGAGAGCTTGGCCACCTCCTTCTCCTCGCTTGCAGCTCTGTCGCTCGCTGCTGCTGCGGCAGCAGTCGCTCCCGTTGACAAGTCGCCCGTCGTCATGGCGTAGCCGCGGATCTCGCCGTCCGTCGAGCAGCAGATGATCTCTTCGTTGCCGTCCATGCGGTAGTCGGCCGTGACGAGCGCCGCCACGGGCGATGAGAACGTGTCCTTGTGCACCACCTCACCGTTCGCGACGCGACGGGACTCGAACTTGCCGTTGCTCCAGCCGATCACGATCTCCTTCTCGCCGTCGCCATTGATATCAAACGCTCGGATCGCCGTCGGCACATTCTTGGACTTGACGCGCCATGCGCGGTGCTTGCCCTTGTAGACGCCGACTGTGCCGTTCTGCAGTGCGTATCCGAGCAAGTTCTTCTGCAGCGGTGCGAGCGCGAGTACCGCGCTCGTCTCGACGCACTCAAACACGGTCTCCTCGTTCTGGAACGCGCGGATCTCAAAGTCGTCCGAGCCGATGACGAGCTCGTCGCGGCCGTGCCCCGTGACGTCCGAGAGCGCCATGGCGCGCACGTTGTCGCCTGTGACGGTCCAGAAGAGCTCGCTGCCGTCACGGCCGAAGCCCTGGAGCGAACAGTTGCCGCCGACGACCACCATGTTGGCCGGCGCCGCGTTGATCGTCTTCATCGCGGGCGCGGGCGCGAAGAGCATGGCGTTGACGCCGTCAGGCACGTCCTTGTAGAAGATGTCCGAGTTCTTCTCGACGTCGTATGCCAGCAGACTCGCCTGCGTGCCCACGACGAGTGTGTCGCCGGCGTCCGCGTCCTGGAACTTTCCCGCACAGAGCGCCGAGACGCGGCGGTTGATCTTGAGGAAGCGCACATTCTGCTCCGAGTCCTCCAGGCCGCCGTCGTTGCGCTCGTTGGGCGAGTGGATGAAGACCTTGCCGGCCGTCGTGCCGCACGCGAGCGACGGGTGGCGGCCGTCGAACTTGCCGACCAGCGCCACGCGCTCGAGCACGGGCTGGTGAAGGTGCAGCTGGAACGCCGGCAGCATCGGCGTAAGCTAGTCGCAGTGTGTGACCTTTCGTACTTGGCATTGGCGTCACGAGTAGAAGGACCTTTTGTTCGATAGAACGACCTCTCAGTCCTTCTAGCGAACGTTTTTGACACTGCAAATTCTTTGTCTAATTTTTGTCTACTTGAGTTTATTAGTCTGGACAAAACTAAATTAGCGGACTAAGACTACCCCACGAAAAGTATACTTTAATCAACATACACCCACAGGCGTTCAAATCCAGCAGTGAAGTAATGGAGGTAACATATACTCATTTTTTATGAGAGTACTTCACATTCCATTGGTTTCACATCTATGATACTATCATGTCCAAACTAGTCTGCACGTAAAAAAGGGAGGGAGGACGACTTCATGTGCTTCCACAGCAAGATTGCATCATATATCATTGTATACCATTGTATACTCTTTGCAAAAGCAAAACTGCTATTGGTGACACAAGCCTGATACTTTATGTGATCAATAATTATTTTGCTTATGCTAATAATATATTGGTTCGTTGATTTGCACCTCTCATAGAATGTACCATTCAATAAATTTGAGCTCTGAAGATTATTGCTTTAGATATTGAAGCAGCACAGCTAACTATATGAACGTACATATTCTAGACTACTGCATTTAGTCTAGATTTGTTCATTCATTTTATCACATCCAGCCAAATGAGCAGACACGAGCGTCGTCGCGAGCGGAGCGCCAGCGCTTCCTCCTTCTCCAGCAGCGACAGCTCCAGCCACCGTCACGACACCCGACACTCGCGCAGACGCTCAAAGGACGCGCGCAAGAAGAAGCGTCACAAAAAGGACGAGAAGAAGAGCCGCAAGAAGCACAAGACGAGCGAGCGCGTTCGTCCCAGTCTCGAGGTGCGAGCGGTTCCTATGAGGTACGAGCAGAAAGCTTGCAAACACCCACATGCACCATCGTTCTTCGCAGGAGGCGCGCGCAGTCGCGCGGCAGCTGCTTCGCGAGTTCCCGGCGCTGCTCACGGAGCTCGTGGCGCTGCTGCGGCAGCTGAGCAGCGGTGGCGTCGCCGTCATCGGCGGCATCGCGAACAAGCACATCCGGTCGCAGCTCAAGACGCTCTTTCCGCTGCTGGGGCTATCCAAGGTGCACGTGTGTGAGATGGAGTAGCTTGTGAAGCGAACTGGTTCGGACACTAAACGAACGACTTGTGTGGTGGTGGATGTGAAGCTGTCGGAGCCCAAGGGAGCGTACGCTCTGCGTAGCAAAGAAAAGCGGGACGACGACACATCGGTGCTTGAAGAACTGCTGGAGGAACTCGCAGCGGAAAGCGCAAGTGGTGCAGATGGAGGCGATCAAGAGGTGAAGGAACCTCCTCCCACGGCTGCTGCTGCTGCTGGTGCCTCTGACTTTGGTGCGTCCAGCGCCTCGCCGGAGAAAGCGAAGCGTCAGGCGCCGATCGGTCCGGCGATGCCTCCGGGCTTCGTACCAGGTGCGTTGCAGCTTGTTTGGCTTGGAGATATGTACAGTGGAGAGCTCTCTCTCTCACACACACACGCACACCTTCTACACACTCGCGATGGCACAGCCACTGCTCACAGCGACGACGACGACGACGTCATTGGTCCAGCACTCCCGGGCATGAAAGGGTTCCGTCCAGCGGACGAGCGCGTGGAGGCGGAGATGGCGCGTCGCGAGCTGGAGATGAAGAAAGCCGAGTGGGACCGAGCGCGCGGAGTCTCGACGAGCGCCGCAGCGAGCGAGAAGAAGGCGCCTCTCGCGCGCCAGGAGTGGATGACCGTGATGCCCGAGAGCTCGTTCTTCCAGGACTCGCTGGCGCCAGCGAACCGTCCGACTGGCAAACCCGCGGCGTTCAGAAGGTGCGAGTGGCGCTGTGTCGAGGCAAGGGGATGGTGTGGCTCGGTGCTCACCCTCTCGTGCCTGTTTGTCTGTATGTATGTGCTACTGGCTTGTGCAGCAAGGAGCCGGCGGCAGTCGATCACACGTGGTTCGACGCGCCGGAGGAGCGAGACCGCGCGCGCCGAGCGAAACTCGACATGTGCGTGCTTCCACTCGAGATGTCGGATGATGAGAGAGCAGAGTCCAATGCTGGGGTTTGCTCTGCTTGTTGCGTTTTCCAGCGAGTTGCTTGGCTACGTCCGTGAGGAGAACGCGCCGACCGCCGCGTCTTCTGCCAGTCGTGCAACCGCAGCCGCTGCAAGGGACGGCGTGAACGAGTCGATTGTGCCGGCAGCGAACTCGGAGGCAGACGAGAAGATGCGACTTGAAATGGAGCGTCTGCGCCAGAGTCGAGGGCCGTCGCTGCTCGAGCAGCACCAGCAACGACTCGCCGACGAAGCGAAGAGAGGAGGGGGAGGGAAGGGCAAGGGGAAGGGAGGCTGGAACAGGTTCGTGTGCATCTGCTGTTGGCATTCCTCGAGCGAAGTCGTGTTGATCTCACCTCTGTGTACTTGTCGATGCCTATGATGTGGTGCGTGCATCCATCAGAGAACGAGACCTGGAAACGAGACGAGGCATGTCGAACGACGAAGCAACGCGGATCATCGAGGCGTCGAAAGGGATCAACTCCAAGTTCGCAGCGCCGACCGTCTCGCGCCAGTTCCTGTAGACGCACGCACTCGACTGAAGCTGGTCACGCCTCCTTGACTTTGGGCGGTGGCTGGTGGTGCCGCAGAAGGCGACTGAAGAACGCTGCGACCATCTGCGCAGCGAACTGGAGAACGCTAGCAAGTGCGAGGCGCGTTCGTTCGAGTAACCGAGTCGTCCAGGACAGTTCGCTCGGCTCCTGCACCTGCGTTGCGGCTAAGGCGCCGTGAAGAGGGGCGACCTCTTTTTTGTCTTGGTACAGCCGCCCCACCGCCTCGCGCATCATGTTCTTCTGGAACTGCTTTTGCTGGAGGAGCTGCTGCTTGTGCCGCTTCTCGGCTCGATCGATGTCCAGCAGCTGCTTCTCCAGTCGTGGCAGGATGGCGTCGTCATACGGAGGTGTCGATGCGGCGGCAGGTCCACCAGAGGCGTTGGTCACGACCGCGATAGCAGAGCGGATGTCGTTCCTTCGAGTGATAGAATACGAACGTTGTGAGTCGGAGCACCACAGGATCACCACGGTCTCGAGCCAAAGCGCGCGCACCTGGCGGCCTCGTGGTCGTTCAGCTTGGTGAGCGCGCGTCCTCGCTGCTGCAGCGCCTTGACGTACGTGGGGTTGATCTTGAGAGCCTCGTCGCTCATCTGCCGAGCCTTCTCCCACTGCTGTAGATGGCGAGTATCCAAGATCAGAGGAATGTCAGCATGCCAACACTGCATCATCTTCCAAGCAGACGCATCGACACCTCCATCATCATCATGCACGCAGCCAAGTTGCACGTCAGCGGGAGCTGCGCCGTCGCCTGGCAGAGCTCCTTCTCGGCTGCCGTCGTCCCGAAGTCGAGCGCGGCGAGCGCTTGCATATAGCAGTCGGCTGCCTCCGCGTACTCACCGCGCTTGAACACCTCGTTCCCTCGCTGCCGCTGCGCGTCGAACCACTTGGCTTTGTCTTCGCGCTCGAGCCCCGCGACGCGCTGCGCTGAGTGCTTCACCTTCGCTCGCATGTCCAGGAACGCGATCTCCTTCGCCGACGTGTCGAGCATCACGCCGTTGGCCATCTTGCGCTTGAGCGAGACCGAGACCGCCGGGTCGTGCGCGACCGGCGCCATCACCGCGTTGAAGCTCGAGAGCATCTTGGAGACCGTGTAGGCTTCATCGCCGCTGTCGCCCGCCATGGCCATGGGAAGAGCGCTGGATCAAGGTGGTCGCCTTCGTCGTGAAGCGACGCAATGAAGTTACGAAAATGAACATGAAGTGTCAACGTTGTTGTTGGTCATGAGGTGTGTGCGCGAATACCAGCGCCATACATACGCACGCGTCTCTCACGCTCTCTTCACGCGGTCCTTTTGCGCCACTGCCTTGTGCTTCTTCGTCTGCACGCCCGTCGCCTTCCCGATGCGGCGCAGCAGCTGGAGACTCCACCACCGGGAGAATCTGCACCACAGACACATGTGAGGACGTATGCTCACGTGCTCCATCTCCAGCATGCATATTGACGCCGTACCGGAAGATCGGGAGCTTGCGAGACGGGTCGTCCGACTCGGACACCGGGTCGCACGCGATCGCGAGGAGCAGGAACTGTAGCAACGAGAACTAACCGTCAGAGTCATGTCTTATGGATCCCCAATCGAACTCTCTCTCTCTCTCTCTCTCACACACACACAAGCCACGCACCACGGGGAAGAGCAGCGCGAAGATGCCTTTGCTCACGAAGTTCGGCACGAAGAACGTCGCGAGCGTGAACGGGCTCCCAAAGCCAGCAAAGTACGCCCTGACAGCCCTCAGTTAGCCGATCGGAACACCGCTTCCGATTGCACACGACTAGCAATAGCGGCGCACCCACCAGTTCTGCTCCAGGTGCGTGAGGCGCTTCTCGAGACTCCACCCCGCGAGTGACCACTTGTACTCGAAGCAGTAGAGCGAGTACAGCCAGCTCAGGTGGATGAAGCTCACGACGGGACCAACTACTGGGATCAAGTACGACAGGACGGTCTGCAGCAGGAAGAACGCCACCAGGATCGCGCGGTAGAGCTCGTCACTGCAAGTGCAAGGAACAGATAGAATGAAAGAGTGAGTGAACGAGTCCAAGCAGAGAGCACCATCTCTCAGTATATACCGGATCATGTCCGCAACTGGCGTCGGGTTCGGCTTCCCGTGCAGTTGCAGGTACGCTGAACAGCGAGCAGCGCGCAAGCAAGTGAGCGGTGACGACGAACGAATGCACATTTCGACACCAGCAGTAGCCTCCTGCGCACCGTCGTCCGCGATCTCTTGGTACCAGATCGTGTTGAGGATGAAGCTGATGCAGTAGATCGGGTACATCCAGAGCACCTGCGAGCGTAGCATGTAGCAGAGCGTTCGGTCTTCCCATCAAGCCGTTCAGGCTAGTGGCTGCACTCACAGCCCATACCTGGTAGAGCAGGAACACGAAGCCGTCCACGCGGTCGCGCACATCCTCCGCTTGTCCAGGTCTGCTCGTCCATCCATCGTTTTCACCCCATACAACCACGCAGCAGGCACTGCAATTAGCTCTCATGCATGATCATCCGCCTCGCAGCAGTACGGGAGGACGCACCCCTGTGCGAACGAGTGCTGCAGGATCTCGCCGAAGAGGTGGATGACGGGGATGACGGCGCGGTCGAAGAAGAAGATGCTCCCGAGGAAGATGAGGCCGTTGAGCACGAAGCACTAGAGCACGCAGGCAGGTAGAAGCAGCATACAGAGTGAGCCTTCCTTCGTAGCTTGTGATCTTGACGACCAAGAAGTGCCTCAACGCAGACCTTGGCGCTGGAGACGCAGATGAGCCGCGAGTTGAGGAAGAAGAGCAGGATGCGGTGCAGCGAGATCGCGTGCTGGACGCCGCCGCAGAACTCGCGGAACGCGGCGCTGAGCACGCGCTCGAGCGCCGACGGCGACGACGCTAGCGGTGGCGCGCTCGCCATCGTCTTGCTTTCAGTATGTGAGGAAGAAGAATGAACATACATAAAAAGGGCGGGGAAATCCGACTAAGTGCGATTCATGATTTGATAAAGTTCGATTTTGGTAGTCGACGCCAAGTTGAAGTGAGTATGCGTACAAAAATAGGTCACACTTGACTTGCCAACAAACAAACAAATACCGTGAGCAGCCAGCATGCAGCAACAGCGGAGGCGAGGCGCCGGTTGCGAGGGCGTCGTGTGCGAACACACGCTCGGCGAGCAGCCGCTGCACGTGTACGAGTACTTGTGGACCAAGCCCCAGACTCTGGCGAAGTGCGGCGCGGGAGGCGGGGCCGGGGACGACGGCCTAGAGCAACTCGAAGACAGTCGCTTCCGAGTCGTCCTGACAGACACCGTCGTGTTCAAGCACCAGCGGCCCGTCAAGTGGCTCTTCTCGTCCAAGCAGGAGAAGGGCAGAGTGCGTGCTGTGGATGTTCTGCATGGACTACGCAGAGGACGTACTCTTTGACTCCTGAACGACACATTCACACGCCAGATCCTGTGCAAGAACAAGAAGAACCTTTCGGTCGGTCAGGTCGTGCATGAATTCCTCGAGCCGAAACTGTGCACGCGCGGCACGAATCGCGATGACCCCGCCCTCGTGCTCGCCACCTTCGCATACACGGAGCGCTGTGCAGCGACAGGCGAGCTGCAACTCGTGGTGGAGCACCTCGACCGAGCCGGACTGCGTGCGTTCGTTATCGCTCTTGATGAGGTCGATGTGCTCTTGCTTGCAGATGTGTCTGACTGGCGTCATTACGTGAGGTGGTGGTACGCAGTCGCTCTCCAGAACCGAGACAAACCCGTGCTGAGCGTGCTCCAGCGGTTCGTCCCCACCAAGTCCGGCTACAACCACACGGTCCAAGCTGTGTTCACTCACGAGAGCTGCGTGATCCGAAAGTGCGTGAATGCCAATCTGATCGCGGACGCGTCTCTCAGCGCTGCGCAGCGCACGGTCACTTTCGAGGCGGACGAGAACGATATCCGCGCTCGTACGTGCTGACTCGGCTGGTGTGACAGCTCTTGCTGGTGGCGGGAGCGAGGCAATGACGAACCATCCTATCTATTGGACTCACAGGAGAGGTGGCAAGCAAGGAGCTGCAGCACAACATCGAGCAGATCAATGTCGAGTTCAGCACGCACCTCGAGAAGATTGTCGGCAAAGAGATCGTCCGGCACGTCGCGTACTTTAAGGTGAGAAGCAGATACCGACACAGGTAGATACCATCAGGGGCAGCTCTCATGGCACTTGCTCTTCTAGGTTGGAGCGGATGGCCGCATCTACTTCTTGTGGAGCGCGATGGTATCGTTCGAGCAACCGGGCAAGACATTCGCAAAGCACCTCCGACTCGCTCTCTCTTCAGCCGAACGACACCGCCAGAAAGTGAACTCCCAGGAGCAGGCTCACGCGAACAAGCTGCTCGGGCTCTGCTCGCAGCTCAAGTGTTGTCCAGTGTGCAATCAGATGCTCCCACGGTCTCAAGTCGACTTCCTGGTGCGTGGTTGCGAGCGTGTACTTGGGAGTGCTCCCTCCTGCTCACCCACAACGTCACTGACAGGTTAGCTACAAGACCATCGTCAACCACGCCGAGAACGAGCTCAGCCCCGTACGGGGTCGAGACGGACAGACGCCGGTGCCAGCGATCATGCTCAAGATCTGCGGACCCATGAAGAAGAAGCGCTTCGAACAGCTCAAGGAAGACTCGACATTTCTGTGCGTAGACTCTGAGAGAGCTAGCGGAGGAGCTTCGCCGTCCTGATCAACTCTCTCTCTCTCTCTCTCTTTCTGTCCTTTGTTCTCGTTGCGACAACAGCTACCAGACGATTCATCTGTGCCAGCCATGCTCCCAGAAGCTCAATCCTCGCCAACCTGAAGCTACTGCGCCCAAAGCCGACGCGAGCAGAGAACCAGAAGCCTCCGTCATTCCGAAGCCTCCAAAGGCTTCTGAGACCCAGTCTGCTCATGCGCTCTTCTGGGGCAGGATGGAGAGGAGAGCGAAAGCGACAAGCGGCTCACAACCCCCGAAAGCGCGACCGTTTTCCGCCGACGTCCCTCGTGTACGCTTCCGCAGGAACTCGTCCAAGCAGAGCACGCACAGCGGCAAGCAGTATCTCCGGCATCTAAACCAGCTGCTTCCGTTCGTGCAAGGATCATCATCCAAGACGCATTCAGAAGAAGACTCGCAGCACTGCCTCGAGCGTGTTACTCAGCACCTGCAGCGCAAGTACCACCGAGCGTCCTTGCGGTTCGCGCTCGCCCAGTGCAACATCTTCCCCTCGGACGCAGTGGTTCCAGCGAGTATGCTTTGCTGGGTCTGCGGTCCAGAGCTCGTTGCAGTGATCTCGGCTCATGTACGCGCACATTCGTATGGAACGTCGCTTGTCGTTTGTTGTGGGTGTTGGTGTAGGTGCTGACACTACTCATTCGCGATGCAGTGGAGGGAGTTGTGCAGAGCAAGCGGTGGCGATATCACCGACGCATCTGGAATCGACATCGACGCTCTCGACGGCATCCTCATGAACCGAGCCGCAGCTCAGACGAGCGATCGAACTCTGTGTGAAGAAGCAGATAAAGCCGCTGTGTGTACCGGCGGAAGCGCTGGTGCTGCCGCTGCGGTCCAAGACAGCTGTCTCATACCAGCTCGACCCGCTCGCCCGAAGAGTTCAGGAGCACTGTTGGCGTCGTCACGGACAAACTCATTCGCGTCTCGAGCAGCCAGAGGAGCTTCAGCGATGGCGAGGCAGAGTCTAGGGGCTAGCACCGAACCTGCATCTGAGGAGAGCGGTGATTCCTGCAATGTTGCAGCGGAGACCGACTGTGCACCGACGAGGACATGGTGCGGCATGCTGAGTGCAGAGGAGAACGTCGAGTCGACCTCACGGTTGCAGCATCAGAGCTCTCGAGCAGATACGCGTCCCCAGACAATCTTCCGATCCGCGACACCAAGCGACGAGAATCAGGAGCGTGCGACGCAGCCTTCGAGCTGCATCGATTCGACCGGGCGATTGACGAGCACGGAGTTGTCGGACGACGAGCTCCGGGTGTTGCAGGAGACGCTTCTGAAGTGCGCGTGAAGGAACTGCAGGCGATTCCGTCATGGAGCAATTCAGCGGTGTTGACATTTGTTGCGAAGCTTGTGGCGACTCTGTCGGAGAACACACCTCCAGCGCTGCCGCTAGTGTGTCCGACGGGCAGTCAATCAACCCATGTCGGTCAACTCCTCTCTCTTACTCGGATGCCGCCCGTATGGTGCGAGGATCTCCTCGAGAAAGCGCGGGAACCGTCACGTTTTGAAAAGCCATTGCTTGTCAAAGCGGCCTGTTTTTGTCCTTTCCAGGTTCGAATTCAATAGTGACAAAAGAGAGGGTTCAAACGAATGGCTGGCGTTGGCTGGAGCCATTTCTTCTTCCTCTGCTACGTCCCTCGCTCGCTCGTGCTCGCTCGCGCCACGCATTTCCCAACGTCGCCGCTCTCTCGCAAGCCACCGCCCGCAGAAGCAGCAGTAGACACGAGCGACATGGCCGACTTCAGCCCGGAGCAGCTCGAGGCGTGCCTCCTGCAGCTCACGCACCCGGACACGGAGCAGATCAAGCAGGCGGAGGCCGCCGTCAAGGTGTACCTCAAGAAGCTCGCGTCCGTGGGCGGCCTCATGACGCAGCTGCAGCTCTCGGGCAAGCCCGAGGTGCGCCAGCTCGCTGCGCTCATGCTGCGCAAGAAGCTATTCAAGCACTGGCCCAAGCTCGACGACGCCACACAGGCGGGCGTCAAGCAGGCGCTGCTCGCGCGCGCCGCCGAGGACCCCGTGCACGTTGTGCGCTCGGCGGTCGCCACGCTCATCGCGAGCCTCGCGCTGCACGAGGTGCCTGCGGGCAAGTGGCCCGAGCTCATGGCGTTCATCAACACGTGCGCCGCGAGCGCCAGCGAGGACCAGCGTGAGATCGCCATGAAGCTGCTGCAGCTGCTCGGCGAGTCCATGGGCACGCACCTGCAGCCGCACTTCAACGACCTCAAGAACATCTACGCGGCCGCGCTGCAGGACGCGCAGAGCCTCAAGGTGCGCGTGGCGTCGATGCGCGCGGCGTGTGCGCTGGTGGACTTCCTCGAGGACCACGACCTGCGCTTGTTTCAGACGCTCGTGCCGCTGCAGCTCACGGTGCTGCAGCAGTGCGTGGCGAACGGCGCCGAGCCGGAGGCGGTCGAGTTCCTCGACGTCTTCTCGGAGATCGCGTCGAACCCGTTCCCGATCCTCGACCAGGCGTTCCCGGCGTTCATCGAGCTGCTGCTGCAGGTGATCGTGCACGACAAGCTCGAGGTGAGCACGCGCGCGTCGGCGTCGTACGCGCTCGGCGAGTTCCTCAAGAAGAAGCCCAAGACGATTGGCAAGAAGAACCTCGTGGCGAGCATCTTCACGACGATGCTCAACATCGTGGCGGCCGACGACGACGTGTCGTGCGGCCTCATCTCGGGTCTGCTCGAGCGCGATCAGAAGGACAGCGACGACGACGACGACGAGGACGAGTCGCCAGGCCACCTCGCGCAGCAGACGCTCGACAGCCTGGCGCTCAGTGTGCCGGCTAAGTACCTGAACCCGGTCGTGTTCGGCATCTGCAACGAGTACATCCAGTCGCCGGACGCGCGCAAGCGCAAGGCGGGCGTGCTGGCGCTCGGCATCCTGTCAGAGGGCTGCTGCGAGTTCATGTGCGAGAACGTGAAGGAGCTGCTGCCGGCGGTGTACCGTGTGGCGCAGGACCCGGACCAGAAGGTGCGCGAGGCGGCATGCTTCGCACTCGGGCAGTTCGCCGAGTTCCTGCAGCCCAACATCATGGACCACTACGCGGAGATCCTGCCGATCGGCATCGCGCTGCTGGACGACAGCACGAGCGCGATCAAGGCGACGGCGCTATACGTGCTGGACGAGATCACGCAGAGCATGGAGAGCCACCAGGTGCTGCCGTACCTGGACACGCTCGTGACGAAGCTTGTGACGGTGCTGCGTTCGGCGACGCCGCAGCTGCAGAAGATGGCGCTGGACGCGCTGGGGTCGATCGCGCTGGGCGCGAAGGATGCGTTCCTGCCGTACTTCCAGTCGGTGGCGGAGCTGATCCAGCACTTCTGGAGCATCACGGACCCCAAGTTCTTCTTCCTGCGCGGCGCGTCGATCGAGTGCCTCGGGTACCTCGCGACGGCGCTTGGCAAGGACGCGTTCCGCCCGTACTTTGCGGCGTCAATGCCGTTCGTGTTCGCGTCGTTCGCGCTGGACGACTCGGAGCTCAAGGAGCAGGCGTTCGTGTACTTCATCAACATCACGAGCATCTTCAAGGAGGAGTTCGGTCCGTTCCTGGACGAGGCGGCGACGCACGTGCTGCGCGAGATCGAGAGTGACGAGGGCATCCGCGTGGTGGACGACGAGGAGGACGCGCTCGAGGCGCTCGACTCGGACGACGACGAGGACGACGACGACGAGAACGTGCTGCGCCACATCAGCATCCGCACGGACGCGCTCAACTCCAAGGTGCGCGCGGTGGCGGCGGTGGAGGAGATGGCGCTCAACTGCGGCGCGATCTTTGAGCGGTACATCCCCAAGTTCCTCGAGGCGCTCGCGCCGCTCACCGAGTACATCCACGAGGACGTGCGCGCGGCCGTGGCGGAGGCGCTCGCGGCGCTCGTGATCTGCTCGTTCGACGCGTCGCACCCGGGCAGCGGCGACGCGCAGGTGTGGACGAAGGGTGAGTTCAGCAAGGCGGCGGTGCTGTCGGGCAACAACGTGGTGATCGTGGACGCGGTCATGAAGAGCATGCTTGAGATGCTCGAGGACCCGGAGGAGGTCGTGGTCGAGAAGACGTTCAACGCGATCAAGGCCATGTCGGCGCGCGTGGGGCCGGTCGTGACGGTGGACCACCTCGCTGAGATCACGCGCGTGACGACGGCCGTGCTCTCGAACACGCACGTGTGCCAGGCGACCGCGGAGGACGACGACGACGACGAGGAAGGCGCCGAGGGTGGCTCGGTGCTCGAGGCCGCGTCCGAGCTCATCGGTGTGCTCGGCAAGTGCTACGGTGACAAGTTCCTCGCGACGTTCCAGGAGCTCTTCCCCAAGCTGTTGGCGTTCGCGACGGGTCTGCGCGCGTCCCGCGACCGCGCGGCGGCGGTGGGCTGCTTCGCGGAGGTGCTCCGTGAGCTCGGCCCGGCGGCGCTCGGATTCGTCGAGAGCGTGTTCCCGGTCGTGGTGCAGGGTCTCGCGTCGGACAACTTCGTTCTCAAGGCGAACAGCGCGTTCTGCGTGGGCATCCTCGCGGAGGTCAGCGGCGAGAAGCTGTACCCGGCGTACGAGCAGATCCTGCACGCGCTGCGTCCGCTGTTCGAGGCCGAGGGCAGCGACGACGTCGTGGTGGACAACGCGTGCGCGGCCGTGGCGCGCCTGATCCTCGCGGGCGTGGGCTCCGTGCCGCTCGAGCACGTGCTGCCGGTGTTCCTCGGCGCCATGCCGCTCAAGGCGGACTTTGACGAGAACGGCGTCGTGTTCGCGTGCCTGAACGGCCTCGTGCGGTCGCAGAACGCGGCGGTCGTGGCGTTCGTGCCGCAGATCATCGAGGTGTACGCCAAGGCGCTGGCGCCGTCGTCGAGCCTGGACGAGGAGCAGCAGGCGGAGGTGAAGGCGTGCGTGCGCGGGCTCGTGGGTGCCTTCGAGGCGCAGATCAAGGACGTGGCGGCGCAGCTGAGCCCGGAGCTGCAGGCGGCGCTCAGCTCGGCGCTCCATTAGTTTATTGCTTCCCCACCCACCATCATCATCATATGCATGTGACCCCGCAGTGACCGACGCACGCGCCAGGTGCGCCACGTGCGCACGACAGACGTGACACGACGGCGACAGCGCCGACGTTTAGACCTAGTAGCCCATTGATAAGCACAGCACGAATAGCATGCGAGTGCGTCTGCAGCAGCGACTTGTCTTCATCATACGCTGCTACTGATGTACCATCTACTGCTGCTGCTGCTTGTCGGCGAGCAGGAAGGCGCGCAGCAGCTCGAGCGACTTGTAGCGGTGCGAGATGGCGTTCTTCGTGGCCTTGTCCATCTCGGCGTACGTGGCATCGAAGCCGTCGGGCTGGAAGACCGGATCCCAGCCGAAGTTGGCCGGGCCGCGCGCCGGCACGATCACGCCGGGCGTTTGCCCCACGAAGACCTTGGGGTCCGCGTCATCGGCGCCGCTCGCGTACGCGAAGATGCACTGCGCGTACGCCGACTTGTCCGTGTACGCCGCGAGCAGGTTGTTGAGTCCGTCGTGGCCCGTCTTCTCGAGGAACCACTTGACGTACGGCCCAGGCAGCCCCTGGAGCGCGTTGAAGCAGAGCGACGTGTCCTCCACGAGCACGGGGCCGCGCACCACGCGCGCCGCCAGCCGGCACTTCTCGCGCGCGATGTCGGCGGGCTCGCCCTGCAGCTCTGGCAGGTCCACCGCCTGGTTGCGCAGCTCGAAGGGGAAGTCGGCGCCCAGGATCGCCACCACCTCCGCCAGTTTGTTGCGGTTGCCCGTCACGAACGTCACCACGGGCTTGCCCGCCATGTTGCTCGGTGTTTGGAATTGGTTGGTCGCTTTTTGAGCTTTTGATAATCACAAAATTCGAACGCGAGAAAGTCGTAAATTAACAAAATCCTGCCTTAGGGTTTGTAAACCCTACCCTACCCTACCCCCTTGCGCTTCCGGTAACCTTTCCATTGCGCTTTTGCAAACCCTAGTAATCCACACTTATGAGTGCGATTACACTTGGGGTACGACTCAGGGTATTCGTTGGCTAACTACAGTGCGCGCCAAAAAGATAAAGACACTCTAAAAATGTTGAAAAATTGAATATCGGTTGCAAACGTGCGTTTCCGAGCGGGGATTTTCCCATGCACGATAGATCCAAATTCGAGCTTTCTCGTGGTGAAATTGAGCTTGATTTGACCACTCCAGGCCTCAGGACGACCACAAGAAGATGTCTGATAATCTGAGCGCGCGTAAAAAAAATACGGACAGTGGGAACCGAGCTGTTTGGTGGTTGTTAGAGGCACTTGTGCTTCCTAGACTTGAGCATCCACTAGTAGGCGATATTTGTACCTTTCGCGCGCACAACCGCGATACAACGGTCCGTCATCAAACTGGTCATCTTACAAAGGAAGTCGACCAAGATCTCATCCCATGGTACTTGGATCACGTCCTTCAGCTCACTTGTCGTGTTAAACTGGCGTCCGCAGCGATATACACGCCACGCCATCACTCCCCAGACGTTCTCGATCGGGTTGAGATCGGGAGAGAGCGCCGGCCAGTCAATAGTCAGGACACCGCGCTCACACAGGTAAGCCGTGGTGGTCCTTGTGCGATGGATGCTAGCATTGTCATGCTGGAAGATGAAGTCACCGTCGTGAGTGACGTCGGCAAATGGCAGCAAGAACGTAGACAGTGTTTCTTGGTAGTCGTACGCGTCCTGGTTGCCGCGCAGCACTGCGAGTCAAGACTTGCTCAGGGAGGATATGGTGCCCCACACCATGACCGATCCACCACCGGAGTGACGACTCCGCACGACCTTCTTCTCCTTCCGCAAGTCGTGTCAGTAATAGCGACTGCCGTCCGGACCGTCGAGGTTGAACTTCTTCTCGTCGGAGAAGATGATGCGCGCCCAGTCTGTCCTCTCGCGCAGTTGAGGCTCGACCCACTCCACTCGCTTCTTTCGATGGGCTTCAGTGAGGC
>JAASFH010000192.1:0-28850 GCA_023333695.1 Globisporangium yorkense
CTCACTACTCTCTCTCTCTCTCTCTCTCTCTCTCTGTTGCAGGTCTCGCACATCATCGTGGACGAAGTGCACGAGCGCAACATCGACACCGACTTTTTGCTCTCGATCCTGCGGGACTTGCTCCCGAGACGCCCCGATCTGCGCCTCATCTTGATGAGTGCGACGATGAACGCGGGTCTGTTCGTCAACTACTTCTCGTACGTGTGCTGACTGACCCGTGTCTGTCATCGCTGATTGACGCGCAGTCTGCTAACCTGTTTGCGCGTCTCGTAGGTCGGTGTCGAGCGCGCCGTGTCCAGTGCTCGACATCCCAGGGTTCACGTACCCCGTGAAGGTCAACTTCCTCGACGACATCCTCGCGATGACGTCGTACGATGTGCCGAAGAGGCTGCTTGTCGAGAAGAAGAAGAAGACGAAGACGGCGACCGAGGGCGAGGACGCTGTAGCGGAAGCGACGAAGCGGCTGCACGAGCTGTCGCCTCAGGAGCTCGCGGAGCGCATCGATGACTCCCGCATCGACTACGATCTCGTCGCAACCCTCGTGACGCATCTGGTCGAGAAGGGGAAGACCGACGGAGGCGCGATCCTGGTGTTCCTGCCCGGCACGGCGGAGATCAAGCGGCTGATCGAGATGCTCCAGCACACGAGCCAGATCGCGAGCAAGATCCTCGCGCTGCCGCTCCACGGCTCGCTCTCCGGCGCAGACCAGGCACTCGTGTTCCGCCCCGCGCCGAGCGGGAAGACCAAGATCATCGTGAGCACCAACATCGCCGAGACGTCGATCACGATCAACGACATCACGGTCGTCGTCGACTGCGGCAAGGTGAAGGAGATGGTGTACGACAGCCAGCAGCGGCGGTCGCAGCTGCTCGACTGCTGGGCGGCGCAGGCGGCGTGCGACCAGCGCAGGGGGCGAGCGGGGCGCGTGCAGGCGGGGACGTGCTACCGCGTGTTCGCGCGCAAGCGGTTCGAGGCGATGGACAAGCAGCTCTCTGCCGAGATCCACCGCGTGTCCCTCGAGCAGCTCTGTCTCCAGATCAAGAAGCTCGGGCTCGGGTCGATCAAGGCGTTCCTTGCAAAGGCGATCGAGCCGCCCAGACAGGAAGCGATCGACGCAGCCGTGCAGGAGCTCGTCGAGATCGCTGCGTTCAAGCCGATCAGCGCGGACGATGATGGCAGCAGTTCCGGGAAGCGAGATGTCGATGCCGAGGAGGTGAAGCTGACCCCGTTGGGCAATCACCTGGCGATGCTGCCGCTGGATGCGCGCATCGGCAAGTTCCTCGTGT
This sequence comes from Globisporangium yorkense, assembly GCA_023333695.1. Classification (NCBI taxonomy): domain Eukaryota; phylum Oomycota; class Peronosporomycetes; order Pythiales; family Pythiaceae; genus Globisporangium; species Globisporangium yorkense. The sequence continues at coordinate 1,287 of JAASFH010000192.1, forward strand.
ACGGTTCAATCCTGCGGTGCATCGAGCCCGTGGCGATCATCGCGGCGTGCATCTCAAGCAAGAACCCGTTCATCATGAGCCTGTCGGACCCGGAGCTGCGCGAGAAGCAGGAGGCGATCAAGAAGGAGCTCAACAACAACTGGAAGAGCGACCACCTGCTGCTGTGGAAGGTGGTCGAGCGGTACAGTCCGCTCAAGGGCCAGAAGCTGCGCCGCGGCTTCTGCAAGGACTTTGGGCTCTCGTTCGACACGCTCGAGAGCATCCTGGACCTCAAGAACCAGTACCTGCAGCAGCTCGGCGACATTGGCTTCTACGAGGCATCCAACGCCGACAGCTTGAACTCGAACGCGAGTGTGCCCCGCATCGTGAAAGCCGCGCTGTGTGCGGGTCTGTACGGCAACGTCGCGCAGGTCGTGTACCCGGAGCAAAAGTACTTCCAGTCCGCGCACGGCGTGTTCACAGAGGAGCACGACGCCAAGAAGATCCGCTACTTCATCCGGTCGCCGACAGAGGATGCACAGCAGCAGCAGCAGCAGCAGCGACCGAACGGCTCGCAGTTCGTCCCGCGCGAGCGCGTGTTCCTACACCCGTCGTCGTGCAACTTCGTGCAGACGCAGTACGACTCGCCGTGGCTACTGTACACCGAGATCGTGCAGACGTCCAAGCTCTTTGTGCGCGAGAGCACGATGGTGAACCCGTACGCGCTGCTGCTCTTCGGCGGCAAGCTCGAGGTCGTGCACGAGAAGAACCTGCTGCGGCTCGACAGGTGGATCCACTTCAGCGCCGTCGCGCGCATCGGCGTGCTGATCAAGGCAATCCGGAAGCACCTCGACCAGCTGCTGACGGACAAGATCGAGAACCCGGCGCTCGACATCGCGCAGAGCGAGCTCGTGTCTGCGATCAGCCACCTGCTCAAGACCGAGGGCATGTGAGCGCCATAGACACCAGCAGTACTGACAGCGGAGGAGATCTGCTCCCCCTGTGATGCAAGAGAGCTCGTTGGATGGCGGTCGGTCAATTCGAGATAAATAGGATGGCGCTCGCTCGCGCGCATGCTTCGGTGCTACTGCTACTCGTGAGTCTCTGCTGTTTGGTGGCGTGTCTGGTAAGGAGCTGGATGACATGGTTGGCTCCTGCTCGAGGCAGCCGCCTTGATCCCTTGAGTGCTTCTTCTGACGCCATGTGACGGCCTCCAGTGCACCTCGCAGCTATCATTCTCAGCCGCTTGCTCTGTGGTGCGAGTGACTGACCGCGCTCAAGTGGGAGCGTGAGAGCGAGTGCCTACACGCCGACCTTGGAGCTCAGTCTTCGTAGTAGAGGTACTCGCGGCACACGGGGCACTTGGCGTCGCGGTTCTTCCACTCGAGAAGACAGCTCAGGTGGAAGTTGGTGCGGTTCACGCCGCAGTTGCACAGCGTCCGCACCTTCGGGTTCACCTGTAGATCCGCAGCACCAGCGTGAGATCACCTCCCCGCACACATTGCTACGTGCAAGAAGAAAGAGTCGCACCGCAGAGAACGTGTCCAGACACATGACGCACTCGAGATCCATCTCGCCCTCATCCACCTGCTCCGATCGCCGCAACAACTCCATTATCCTCCGCATCCACATCACCACGCCGCCAGACCACGTCTGGAACACGCACCACGCCTGTGACTTCCTGGTACGAGCGCAGCACGTCCAAGTTCCTCTCGACCGAGAGCGCCGCGCCGCTCTTCTGTCCCAGCAGCCGCGCCGCCGTCGCCCCGCTGCTGCTCCCGCCACTCCCGCTCTCCGCGTCCAGCGCCGCGCTCTTGCTGCCGCGCTTGGCGAATGCACGCGCGCCGAGCAGCTCGTCCGCTTCACTGCTGCTGTCGCCGTCGATGAGGATGTCGAGCTCGTCGTCGTCGTCGGCGTCCACCTGCGCGCCGTCGTCCGACTCGCGCCGCGGGCGCTTGCGGCGCGGCTGCAGACAGGCGCACGCCTGCGTCGCGAGCGAGCGAAGCGCCAGCAGCATGGGCAGAGGCTGGTGGCGGTGGCGGCGGCGATGGCGTCGACGGAGAAGGTGCTGAGCTGAGCTGAGCTGAGCTGAGTGCGTGTCTTCGAGTCTGAGACGTCGTATCGCTGTAATTAGTATGGAGGTTAGGGTTCGATCCGGAGTTTTGTAGGTGGCCCACATCACTGGAAGTGGTGTACATAAAGCGCACATAATAGTGACGAACGGATGACAAACGGAGGATCTTCCTCCAGAGCAAACTCGGTTCCGAGCGCGCGGAGGGCTCGCCACATCGCCAAAGAGGGCCTGCGCTCCGCGAGCGACTCCGTGGACCAGCTCCTCTGTTGGTCTCTATCGCGCTCGAGTTTTGTGCTAGTACTCGACCTCGGACGCTCGGAGCGCCAGGTACAGCGCCTCCTCGTCAGTGAGGTACCCGTTCGCCACCTGCGCGTCGCTCGATTTCGAACCGGCAGAAACGGGAGCAGGCTTGCTCTTGCTGCCGCTGGTGGACTTTACCGGACGCTTGCGCGGCTGCGTGGGCTTGGTGGCCGGTCGTTTCCGCTTAGCTGGAGACGAGCTGAGGACTTGCGGCTGCTCTGGGTCCTTCGACGCACCTATCACCGTGTCTCCAGGTAGCAAACTCGCTGACATCTCGGATGCTTTTGCTTCCTCGGTCGGTCTGCCAGGACCTGCGCCACTCTCGCTTTGGTTCACGCTGGAAACCGGAGCAGAATGCTGAGCTTTCGGAGCTTTTGCTGCTGGTGCCTTCTTCGGCTTCTTTGCTACCGACGCTGACGTCGAGATCGGTCGTGGTTTTACAGCTTTCGCGTTCGCACTTGAGCTCGCAGCCAGTGTCACGGCAGTTGCATCCGTACTTGAGCTTGCAATAGGCATCACAGCATTTGCGTTCGTTTCCTTCCCTTCCGACGAACTGCGCTTCACCTCCGCCTCCGAGATGCGCAGGACCTCCAGGAGGGCATCTTCCTCCGTCATCCCGTTCTGGAACTGAATCATCTGCAGCGTGGCCACTTGGTCCATGATGTAGCCGCCTCTGTACTTGGCGGCTGCCTTGCTGCCTTTGCCACCACTCGTCTTGTTCACTGCTTTCTTCGGCTGGGACGTCTTCTTTCCCGCGGTCGAAAGAGTTTGAGTTGCAGCGACAGCAGCAGCACCCCCACCACTTGTTCCCACCGCTGTCTTCTTCGTCTTCGTTGCAGCAACAGTCGCAGACGTCTTTGTGACAGCAGTAGCGCTGGCTTCTATCGCTGACTGGCTCTTCTTGTGCACCGCTTGCTTGACGCTGCTGCTCGGTTCACTCTTCTTCTTCCCGCTTTGACTCACGCTCGACGTATGCTTCGCTAGCGGCACAGCGACGCTTCTAGCGACAGCTACAGCGGCGTCACTCGAACTCTTCACAGCGTTCACTTTCGCTTTCGCTTTCCTCTTCCCTTTCGTCGTCGAGGTCAGCGCCGGACTCGGCTGCGTCTGCTCCATCTCGGACATTTGGATCGCCAGCATGATCGCGTCCTCTTCGTGCAAGTCCATCTGGTACTCGCTCATCATCCGCGCGCGTTCCGAGCTGGGTGGCGCTGCTGGCTCATCGTCCATCTCGTCCGAGCTGATGGTCACACGCTCGTCCTCAGAGTTGTCATCCGCCATCATGAGCGAGAGACTCGACGTCGACTCGTCCTCGTCCTCGTCCTCGTCATCAACGTACTCGTCTTCCGACACGTCGAGCTGCGGGGACGGTTCTGCCTCCAGGTCGACTGCAGCTCTCGCCGGCGCTCGAGGCTTCCTCTTCTTCTTCTCGAGCGTGTGCGTTGCCAGCGCGGTGTGCATCTTCTTCGCCTTGACGGGCTTCGCACCGACTGCTCTCGCTTTCTTCCCGCCAGCTGCCACCACGGGCGCCTTCTTCGGCTTGCCCTTCATCGTGGTCGCGCCGCCCCAGAGATCACCGACTTTGCGTGGTCGCCCTTGCTTCCGGCTCGCAGGCAGATAGTAGTCCTTCAGGATGCTGTCGAGAGTCTCTTGAAGCTCCATGACCACCACTAGGCCTGCGTGGCCGCCTGCTGCGATGAAGCACGGGAACGCACCAGCCGTGCTCGTGGATACTCGCAAACGGTGAAGCGCGGCGTCGCGTTCGCAGAACTCGCGAACCGCGGGACTCGGCGGCTCCGCCACGATCTTGCGCTCGAAGCTCACGCTCAGCTCCTTGTACGGCTTGTTCACACCCGCGTCGTGCTCGCCAGAGAGCCGAACGAGCTCCACCGAGTGCTGCGTCGCGCGAAACAGTCGCTTCGCTGGAGCGACACGAATGCTGCCCGACGCGCAGCACGACGCCAGCAGCGGCACGTCGCTCTCGCGCCTTGCGAACTCGATATTCCACACTGGCGAGTCGGTCTGCGGGTGGTAGTAGAGCTTCTGGTAGCTCCCGCTCTACGCACACCGCACGCCCATCGCGTCAGCTCTCACCCACGCAGTGCCATCTCGACAACGCACCGACACGTACCATGATGTCGTACATGAAGATCATGCCCTGGTCGCCAGAAATCTGGATCGACGTCTGGTCCATCCACTGCAGCGAGAGCCCCCACGTGGATCGGATGCGGTGCGAGCGGATGCAGATGCGCGGTTCGCGGATGTCCCAGACCTTGAAGATCGAGTCCTGCACAGCACATCGTTGCATGCATCTCTCAACGAGCGTCCAACCACACAACGAACCTCCAAGCATCGTACGTTGCCAGTCGTCGCAAAGATGAACTCGTCGAACGGAGACCAGGCCACGGCGCGCACCGCGACCCAACCCCAGCCCCACTCGAATGCCTCCTGCTTCCCGACCGTGTCCACTGCACACGAGTTCGTTAGTCAAATGCCTCTCACGACCACCCATCTCGCTGACGCACCGTCTTGGAAGCGGCGCTGCGGCTCCATTGGCAACGAAGACGTGGCGTCCGTGCTCTCTGGTGCTTCCTCCGGCTGGCTCAGCTCCCACTCCAAGTTCCACAGACACACCGAGCCTGCGACCCGAACGCGGCGTCCTTACATTAGTTCGTACGAGCCAGCCACAGAGCCTTAGAAGAAGCAAAGTCACGCACCGTCCGAGCCACCTGTGAGGATCAAGTTCCACCGGTGCGGAGACCACTGGACGCTCAGCTGGAGAACGTTCGGTACGTTTGCGCGGATCGTCGGCTGCAGCTTCTCGACAAGCCCTGGCTTGCTCAGCCCCTCGGGAGTCAGCGACTCGGGAGCGATCACAGGCACCTCGAAGATCTGCAAGCTGCCGTCCCCGAAGCACACTGCGAGCACGCCGAGCAGCTTCCTGCTGCGAATGCGCTTGGGCATAGTGCACACGAGCGGACTCCACTGCACATCCCACGCCACGCCGCTGTCGTGGTCGATGGCGAACACGAGCTTCGGCTCCCGGGCATCCGCTGCTGCAGCGTCACCGTCGAGCGCGCTCTGCTTCTGATGCACGGGGATTGCCCAGATCTGGATCAAGCTGCGCGCGGCGGCGGGCTCGTCGACGTTAAAGTAGTGGTCTGGCGGCGTCGGCTTCGTCAGCTTGCCGTCGACCAACTCGCACGGCGGGTGGGCGGACAGCGCAAGGAAGCGCCACTCCTGCGCGAGTGTCTCCCTCGCAGCGCGAGCGTCTGGTGGGTCGTCCGCCTCGTCGCTGTCGCTACTCTTGTCGTCGTGCGGTTCCAGCGTCCTCGCGCTTCCAGAGCCGTTCGCGTGCTGCTTGGGCTGCTTCGCCGATGCTGTCGCACTCGCAGGTGAGCGCCGCCTTCGCCGCGCGGCGCCCTCCTGCGGCAGCCAGTCGAGCGCCCACACCGGCCCGCCCGCGTTCAGCACCATGCGGTCGCCGCGGCGCTGGACGCGCGCGCTTTCGAGCGGCTCGATCACCAGCTCGCTCTCCTCGTGTACCAGCGAGTCGGCGCGGGTCCTCGCAGCTGGCGGCTGCGGCGCGGCCTTCTGGCGGCGCCTCACGGGCTTCTTCGCGCCTGCTGGCTCTGAAAAGTTGGCAGCCGCGTCTCCACTCGTAGCAACAGTGGTCGCGGCATCAGCTGGAGCAGACGCGCTGCCATTCGTGCTCGGGCCGCTCGCTTCGGTGGCTGCGGACGCGTCTGCCTGGGGGCCACCGGCGCTGCTTTTACTGCGGCTATTGGAGCCTGCAACAGTGAGGCGGATCGGCTGCAGGAAGGCGCCGATCGGCGCTTGGTCGCGCCAGGTGCTCAGGTCCATCGCTGCTGCTACTGCTGGTGGTGCTTGATGCTGCTGCTTGTTAGAGCTCTTCGTCTGTGACTCCTGGTCTGTGAACAGAGGGAGTTAATTGCGCAAAAGTCCTACGTGACATACAAACATCAAGAAGTATGAAGGAATGAGAAGAATTGTGAACGGCTGGAGAGTGACGCTGCGAACTGCGTAGTTTATGTACAAGTTACATGCATCGAGTCACTCGTCCGCCTTCACTGCTGCCGCCGCCGCCGCCTTCTCCGCCTGCTGCTGCTTGTGGAGCTCCACGAGGTGCGGGAAGAGCGCGCAGAAGTCCTTGTCCTGGCAGTTCGCCGCCAGTGATGCGGCTGCGAACTCGCGCTTCTGCAGAACCAACCGACCGACCAGCAAGCCACACCTAAGACTCGAGTGCTCATACCATCACCAACAGCCGTCACCACCACGAACGCACCTCTTCGTCGCTGGTCTCGATGCTGCCGGTCGTCATCTGGTCCTCGAGCTGCTCGCGACCATCGCGTTAGCTACCGCATAAGACACCCAAACTTGGTACTAACGACGGACGCACCATGAAGGAGTAGAGGCCCGTGAGGATGGAGGCGACGGCCCAGACCGGGTTCCACGTCTCCGGGTGGAAGTCCGACATGCTGAGGCAGATGCGGCGGTTGACCTCGAAGCGGCCGTTCGGCGTGAGCATGAGCACGGCCGGCGGCTTCATCGGGTACTCGGGCGGGAAGCGCAGCTTGCCGTGGTAGAAGCCCCCGGCGTACGGCGAGTCGGCCGTGCCCGCGATCACGTAGTGCCACTCGAGGATGTTGCGCTCGAGCGGCGCCGCCTCGATGTTCTCCACGGGCGACCGCTTCAGGTTCACGTACTCCTTGCGCAGGCGGTTCGTCGCCATCGCGGACGCCATCTCGACCGACCGACCGACCGACCGGCGAGGCTGCTGCTTTCTCTGTGTCTCGCAAGATCGTCGCTACAGTGGAGCGTGATAGTGAAAAAAATCCGGGATACGGGGTTTCTTCACTACCACCACCACTGCTCAATTAGACTTTATATTTTAGCCTCATACGAAGTCGCACCAACCAAAAACGGCGCCAAAACGGTTTTTGGCGCCAACAGACAGCACATTTCGACAAGGAAGCTCGCAACAAAGCAGCAGTAGCAGCAGATCATGAGCTCCCGGCGCAGCGGCGGCGGCGGCGGCAGCTCCAGCGGCTCGCGCCGAGCGGCGCTCGAAGAGATCCGGCGCCTGCGCGAGAGCGGCGGCGGAGATGACGAGCGCGCGTCAGCCTCCTCCCGCATCGCGACGTACGTGCCGCAGGAGGAGAGCGTGTTCAAGAGCGTGACGGAGGAGGAGTACGCCAAGCTCGTGCGCGAGCGGCGCCAGGGGCTGCCCTTCGTCGAGAACGACGACGGCGAGATGGGCTACTTCGACGACGGCGAGGAGCAGTTCTTCGAGTCGGACCCGGAGCCCGACGCGACCGCGGACGGCGCCGACGCGGACGACGCGCCCGGCGGCAAGAAGCGCAGCGCCGGTGCGCTCTCCAGCGCCTACATGCGTCGCGCCAAGAAGCTGCAGCGCGCGAAGCTTGGCTCGGGCAACGACCAGAAGATCACCAACATGTTCTTCTCCGCTTCGAACGGCCCGAAGGGCAAAGGCGCGGCTGGTGTCGGCGGTTCTGGCGCGGCGAGCGGCGCTGCACCCGGCGCGAGCAAAGGCCGAGCGGCTGCGAAGCGAGGTGAGGCTCGTGGTGGGTGTTTGTGTAGTCAATGGGAGGGGAAGGCAACTGACAGCGCGTGTGACCATGGCCAGACATCGATCTCGACAGTATGCTCGACGACCTCACGAGCAACCCGACCGAGTCGCGCCAGGCGTACGCGCGCCCGATGTCGTACTCGAGCGGATCGTCGCTCAAGACGAGCGCCGCCAGCGCGCCGTTCAGCGCCACGCAGCGGTCTTCTTCGTCCGCCTTTGCGGGGCGCCCGTCGTCGCAGAAGCCCCAGAGCCAATTCGACGACGCTGACGACGCTAACGACACTAACGACGACATTGCCATAGACGACGACAACGCGTACGAGCCGGAAGAGAACGCCGACGAGCTGATGGACGACGACGGCGAGACAAACGAACTGCAGTCCAGCGATGACGTCGACATGCTCAAGGCTGAGCGAGCAGAGGACACAAACAAGGAGGAGGAGCCTGCACCGCCGACGCTCAGCAAGCGTGACCTACTGCTGCGCAAGGCGCGCGAGGGCCGCCTGCAGACGACCGAGCCGACTGCGCGCGTCCTCGCCGGCGAGCCTGTCGAGGAGCCGGACGTCAAGTTCCAGCCGTCGCTGGCTGGCGACGTCGCCGACGTGCCGTCGAACGAAGTCGCAGAGTGGTGGCAGGTCGGCAACGCGAGCGTCAAGCTCGAAGGCGCCGAGTCGACCGAGCCGGAGACGCTGTCGACGGACGACACGGTGAAGATGTTCTGGATGGACGCGGTGGAGGTGCGCGACCGACCGGGCAAGATCTACCTCATCGGGAAGGTCAAGACGTCCAACTCTGGCGGCCCGAACGGCGCGCCGACGTACAAGAGCTGCTGCGTGATTGTGAACAACCTCGACCGGTACATGTACCTCGTGCCGAAGGGCGAGCAGCCGCTCAAGGAGCTGCCGCAGAGCGAGCAGCAGCAGGCGTGGCTGCGCATGCACGAGGAGATCCGCCGGATCCTGATCCCGTCCTGCATCACGCTCCGGAAGGACCAGGAGGTCTTCCAGACCAAGCTCGTGGAGCGCAGCTACGCGTTCGAGGTCGCGGACATCCCGCGCGGCAAGAACCTCTTCCTCAAGGTCAAGTACCCGGCCAAGTACCCAGCGCCGCCGAGCGACATCTGCAGCCGCGGCGCGCAGACGTTCAGCCGCATCTGCGGCGCGTTCACGCGGCCGCTCGAGAATTTTCTCATCAAACGCAAGCTGCTCGGGCCTGGCTGGATCGAGATCGCGAACGTGCGCCGGTCGAACGAGAGTGCAAGCTTCTGCCACGTCGAGTACGAGACGTTCGCGCCCAAGAACGTGAGCTCGCTGCAGGGTGGCGGCCTCGCGCCACCGCCGCTCTCGATCATGAGTCTGAGCCTCAAGACTGTGTGTAACCCGATGTCGGGCAAGCACGAGGTCGTCGCGCTCTCGGCGATCACCGAGAGCGGCGTGAGCTCGGACGGCGGACGCGCAAGCAGCGCGCAGCACCGCATCTCGCACTTCACGGCCATCCGTCCGCTGGACGCGAACGCGGGCTTCCCGAACGAGTACGTGGCGGCGGCACAGCGGGACGACCGCTTCGGCATGAAGGCCGGCGAGGACGGGAGCGCCACGATCAACCGCGACCGGCTGCGCATCGAGCTGAACGAGCGCGTGATGCTCAGCTACTTCCTCACGCGCGTGCAGCTCGAAGACCCGGACGTGATCGTCGGCCACAACCTGCACAAGTACGCGCTCGACGTGCTCGTGTCGCGCATCGACAACTACAAGCTCGGCGGGCTCTGGTCGAAGCTCACGCGGCTGCGGCGCGGGCGCCTCGTTCCCGCGAAGGAAGGTGAGGGCTGGAACGAGCACCGCATGGACGACCTCGTAAACGGCCGCCTGTTCTGTGACACGTACGTGTCGTCCAAGGAGCTGCTGCCGTCACAGAGCACCTACAGCCTCTCGCACTTGGTGCACACGCTGCTGGCGAAGCAGCGCGTCGAGGTCGAGATGGCCGACATTCCGCAGATCCTGCACGGCGGCGCGGGCAACTTTGTGCGCTTCCTGCGCCACACACTCGACGACGCCATGTTCGTGCTGCAGCTCATGCACAAGCTCGAGGTGCTGCCGCTCTCGAAGCAGCTCGCGAACCTCTGTGGGTACCTCTGGCCGCGCACGCTCGAGGCGAACAAGCGCGCCGAGCGCATCGAGTACCTGCTGCTGCACGAGTTCGGACGCTCCAAGCACAAGTTCATCGTACCGGAGAAGTTCAAGACCAAGACCGAGGCGGACAGGGCCGGCAAGCGCCGCGAGGCATCATACGCCGGCGGTATGGTCTTCGCGCCGAAGAAGGGGCTGTACGACAACTTCGTCGTGCTGCTGGACTTCAACAGCCTGTACCCGTCGATCATCCGCGTGCGTGGGGCTGTCGTGTCGTGTGTCGTATCGTGTGTCGTGTAGTGAGGAGTAGACTGACGGACCGAGTGTGCTGTGCTGTGCTTGACGTGTAGGAGTACAACATCTGCTTCACGACCGTGGAGCGCGCACTGATGGACGACAGCGGCCACGTCGCGCCGGCGGCGAGCAAGAAGAAGGCGAAGAAGGCCAAGCCTGTGCCGGTGGCGATCAACGACGAGACGCTGGACGACGAAGACGTCGACCACGAAGCCGAGCAGGAAGACCTCGCGGCCGACTCGGACATCCCGCCGCTGCCCAGCAGCACGTGCGATGAAGGCATCCTGCCCGCGGTCATCAAGCGGCTGCTCGAGTCGCGCAAGCAGGTGAAGCAGCAGCTCAAGGCCGAGACGGCGGCGGGCAACTCGGAGAAAGCCACCAAGCTCGACATCCGCCAGAAGGCGATCAAGCTCACGGCCAACTCGATGTACGGTTGCCTCGGCTTCCGCTTCTCGCGCTTCTACGCCAAGCCGATCGCGGCGCTCATCACGGCGACCGGCCGCCAGACGCTGCAGCGCGCGAAGGAGGTTGCGGAGCAGGAGTGCGGTTACGATGTCGTGTACGGCGACACGGACTCGATCATGGTCGACTCGCGCACAGACAAGCTCGAGGACGCCAAGCGCATCGGCCGCGAGATCCAGCTGCAGTGCAACAAGCACTTCAAGCTGCTCGAGCTCGAGGTCGACTACATCTTCAAGACCATCCTGCTGCTCAACAAGAAGAAGTACGCCGCGCTCGTGCTCAAGGAGCGCGCGAACGGCGACGCGGTGTTCGAGAAAGAGGTCAAGGGCCTCGACATGGTGCGGCGCGACTGGTGCGTCATCTCCAAGGCGGTCGGCAACGAGATCCTCGACTTCATCCTCTCGGGCAGCGCGCGCGACGAAGTCGTCGAGAGCATCCACGAGCACTTGGAGCAGGTCGCGGCGCGCATGCGGGCGGGCGACGAGCCGATCGAGCAGTACGTGATCACCAAGAGCCTCAACAAGCAGCCGGAGCAGTACCCAGACCGCGCCAAGCAGTACCACGTGCAGGTGGCGATCGCCATGCGTGCGCAGGGGAAGCCGATCGGCGCCGGCACGCACATCCCGTACGTGCTGTGTCTCGAGGAGGAGCCGGGCAGCGGCCGCCGCGCGTACCACCCCGACGAAGTCAAGCGCTCCGGCGGCAAGCTCACGATCGACGTCGAGTGGTACCTCGAGTCGCAGATCCACCCGCCGGTGAACCGCCTGTGCGCGCACATCGAGGGCACGTCGAGCCCGCAGCTCGCGCACTGCCTCGGGCTCGACACGTCCAAGTTCTCGCACGCCGCGAACCACTTTGGCGAAGAGAACGACGGCGCGGACTCAATCCCGAGCGTGCTGCAGAACGACGCCGACCGCTTCAAGGCGTGCTCGCCGCTCGAGATCACGTGCGGCCGCTGCAAGCTCACGAGCGCGTTCCCCGGCGTGTATGGCACGCGTCCGGCTGACGGCTCGCTCTTCAGCGGGCTGAGCTGTCCCGAGTGCCGCGCCGACTTCTGGGGCTTCGACAAGGAAGGCATCAACGGCACCGTTGGTGACGACCTCCAGGCCGTGCTCTCGAACCGCCTGCACATCGCCACGCGCGCCGCAACCAAGAAGTACTACGAAGGCTGGGTCGTGTGCTCGGACGTAACGTGCAAGACGCGCACGCAGAAGCAGTCGCTGCGCGGCAACGGCAACATTTGCTCGGCCGCGGGCTGCCGCGCGACGGTCTCGATGGAGTTCCCGGACAGCGCGCTGTACACGCAGCTCAAATTCTTCGAGGCGCTCTTCGACGTCGAGCGCGCGCAGAAGAAGCTCCAGGAGCAGCGCAGCCGCACGTCGACCGATGCGAACGCGATCCGGAGCGAGCTGCCGCAGCTCTCGGAGCGCCACCGCGCGATCCTCAAGAAGCTGCACGACCAAGCGTACCACGTGAGTATCCCTGGCATCGGATGTTGTGTAGAGCGTGAGTGAGAACGAGGAGCTGACAGTGGTTGTGTGTATACCAGGCGGTGCGGCGCAACGACTACAACTGGGTGAAGCCCTCGATCTGGCAGACGCTGTTCACGTAACGAGCTGCGAGAGAGCGCCGTTCATCGTGAGCGGCACCAGCATCGAGCGCTATTTATCGGTCAACAGGAGCACCTTCGTCCGCGCTTGGGGCTGTGCGGGGCGACAGGTAGGTCGGGTGAGAGCATGCACACACGTCGAACCGGACTCGTAACACGCGCCACCACCAGTCTCCAGCCATGCTTGCTCGCTCGCCGCGTTCGTGCTTTCCATCCGTTCGCTCTCTGTCTGCCACTCGCTCGGACCCCCACACGCAACAAGAGATCACATCGGCTGGATGCGATTTCGGTACGCGTACGACACGACGACCGCTGCGACGCCGACGGCCGCCGCGCGTGCGAGGAACGACGCCTGGTAACGCGGCGGAAGGGAGTGTGAGTCACCGGACGCGATGGGTCATGCGATGCAGAGAGGAAGCTTCGAGACGCACCTTGAACAGCCCACTGTACGAGACAACCAACGAGCACACGGAGACGTGAGTCAGCCACACGTCCGCCTGCGTCGCAGCAGCCACCCCACCCCACCCACACTCGCACTACCCACCTTGACGCTGGCTGGTTCTTCGCCTTCTTGTTCAAGACCGCCGCGGGGACCTGCACGTACGGCTTCTCCACGCCAAAGTGCTCCTGGAAGGCGTACGGACACTGGAAGAACGCGGACTCCCTGCGCAGCAGAACACCACTCAGCCAACCGCTGCGATCGCTAGCGTCTCGCAACGACCCACTCGAGAGACGCACGCTATCGTCGCCGTGTCGAAGTCGCTCAGTCGCAGCAGCTGCGACGGAGGCATTGTGTGGATCAGCAGCGCCGCGCGCGCGACCACGCGCTCCACGTCCATCGCCTGCGGGAGCTTCGAGAGCAGGCTGTGCATCGCGCCAAAGTCGCACTCGCACTTGAGTACGCGAACTCGCGCCTCGAGCACCAGCTGCCCGAGAGTCACAAGAAGGGGTCAGCACCTGTGAGCGATGCGAGTAAGCGGCGCATCTCTACATACTGTGGCAGACACGTAGACGCAGAAGAGCGGATGCGAGACGAGGAACACGTCGTAGAGCCGCGTCACGTCCTGGAACCGCTGCAGCTGGTGCGCGAACCACGTGATGACCCACGGGAGCGCGAAGTACGGCTCCACCTGCGCACGAGCACCACGCAGCCGTGTCAGCAGGAGGGCTCTATTGAGAACAGCACATCTAATCCCACACACCCCCGACGCGCGGACGTGCGCGAAGAGCTCGGTGTCTTCGGCGTCCAGCAGCGGGAACACAAGTCGCGTCGCCTGCATCACGGTCTCGAAGCCGGTGCCCATGGCTTCTCGGTGGTACGTCGCGCTCACGCTCTGCACAACCTCGAAGGCGCGCTGGTCGCCCAGCGCCAGCAGGAACACCGAGCAGACGTCGTGGTAGCCCTGGTAGTAGTGCAGCTCGGGGTTCGCGTTCAGCGCCGCGTTGATCACCTGGGTGAGCGCGCGGCGCTTGGCGCGGCGCTCCGACTCGCGGATGCCGCGCACCACGTCGTAGTGCCTGCCTCCCAAGCACATACACTCAGTCCGTCACGCCATACTACCAGCAGCTCCATACACACACACACACACAATCACACGTACCAGAGCGAGCGGTCGATGTCCTTCTTCACCTGCGCGTCGTCGCGGTGCGGCGCCCCGCAGTGCGTCGCAAAGTGGCCCGCAGAGTGAAGCGCGTGCGGCTCGAAGTCCGCGCGGCCGGCGAGGAACAGCCACAGATCAGCGCGGAACGCGTCGTCCGCGAAGCCAAGGGGCGAGAGCGCCAGGCGCCGCAGCTCGCGGAAGGCGGCAGCCTGCGCCTCTGGGTCCGGATTTTCGTGTGAGAGCAGCGCGCGCACGCGGACGACGGCTGCGCGCAGCTGCCGCTGCTTCGCCTCCAGCTCGCGGCGCTGGCGCTCGGCTTCTCGGCGGCCGGGCACGCCCTTGCCACCGCGCTTCTTCGCCATTTTTGATGCTGCTTTTGGATCGTCTTCAAGGTCTCCGATCATCTAGCCACATATTTAGGAAGAATTCTAGATCGAATCGCATTTTAGAACAGTTTGAAGCGCACAGAATTCTTCAGCTGCGCTGGGCGGCTGCTGCTGCTGCTTGCGCCGCGACGCTCGCAAGAAGCTCGAGCGACGAACTTGCTCCACTTGTTCGCTCGGGCGCGGCTGTGTTGTAGATGCAACAGGTTGGCGAAATTAAGCGGACTGCTGCTGCTGGTCGCGACTGGAGCGGCGGCAGCATCACCCTCTCGCGGCCGTCTTCACAAGACGCGCCGAACGTCCACCGCGCCGATCTCCAGTCCCCACACTCGTCGCTCTCGACCAAGCGGCGTCGAGTCGGCGCGTACCTGCCACACACACGCTCCAGCGGAGGTAGCAGGCGTTTGGATGGCAGTGCCGACTCGCTCTTCGCACGAGAAGGTTGTCCGCCGGCGGCACCAGCACCACTACCTCCTCTTCCTCGTGCCTCCCGAAAGTACCAGAGCGGGAACGCACGCACGTCGCTCCCGTGCGTGCGCTTGAGCGTCTTGAGCCGCTGCTGGAGCGCCTCCTTCGAGTGCGCGCAGCGCTTCATGCGTGCTGCGAGGCAGCTCCAGGGGATCATCCGCCCACCCGCCGAGAGCTCCGCCGCGAGCTGCACGAGCTGCCGGTCCGCGTCGTCCGTGAAGTCCGACATGGTTCCGCTCGCGCTCTTGTTTGCGGACTGAGGCCAGCGCGGTCATCATGCGGCAGCAGTGAGTGAGGTGTCGTGACGTCTCGTCGCTTTCGCTCAGCGTCTCTCTCGTCGTCGTGTCTCGGAGCGATGGAAGAGTGATGGTCTAAAAGTTGAAGTTGAAGTTGTCGCCTCCTAGGCAGCCCCGGAGAAGCGCTGTCGGGGGCCTCACGATGCTCCCTTCGAGAGCATGAAGGCGTGACGACGCGACGCAGGCTCGAACCCTTGTCTGACGTCGATACCTCCTTCTGCTGAACCGCCGCCGCACCTATTTCCACGCAGAGTCAAAGGCGAGGATGGCGGGCGTGATCCGCTCCGCGAAGAACGCGGCGCAGATGACCACCACGGGAACTGCCATCGTGGAGCTGAGTAGCAACAGCTCCAGCGCCAGGAGCGACGACCACGCGTACCTCGCGGCGTCGAAAGAGTCCGGCAGTGCCACAGGGAGCTCGCACTTCCTCGCGGTGCTCTCGCCGACCGAGGAACAAGCTATGCAGTACCTCGCGAACCGCCCGCCGGGCGCGCACGTGCTCGTGAAGGACGAGAGCGACAACCTCGCGCTGTACCTCAAGTTTAAGCAAGCGGTGCGCGCGCTCGTGCTCGTCAAAGCGAAGGAGCTGCGGAAGCACGAGACGCCGATCGAGTGGGGGCGACCGTACCGCCCGACTGCCGAGTTCGCGTCCCAGAGCGCGCACTTAGCAGCGCAGATGCACTCGACGATGATGACGCCTGTGCACAGGATTCACTTGGTTGCTGAGAGCTACGTGCAGCTCGAGCAATGCTGGAAACGCTTCTTGCCGCAAGTGAAGGCTATTCTGCTCCAGATGTGCTCCGAGGCGTGCTTGAACGAGGACGCCAAGCTGGACGACTGGGCGGACGTCATCGCGAGCGCGCAGTCGCCGTATGTCCTCACGCTGACGCCGCACTCGTGCGGGTTCTATATCCTCGGCACGAGCTCTGGTGCCGCAACGATAGCATTGAGCGGGAGTAGTCGTTCCATCTCCAGCAGCAACAGCAGCGGTGGTGGCAACGGTACCGCGGTTCCTGTGCGCCATGTCGAGTTCGACTTCCGCAAGTACTTGATGGCAGTCGCCGACGGCACTTTCAACCCCGCCGCGTTCATCGTTTCGACACACTTCTCGAGCAAGAAGCTCTTCGAAGCCGACGTCACGTACGTGCAGGGGGTGTACGCGCTGACCAGTGACTTGTTGTCAGGTCCGCAGCAGAGCTCACTCGTGTGTGCGTGGTTCGCAGGTTCAAGGTGCTTCGCGACAATTTCCTCACGCCCGACCGTGTGATGATGAAGGAGGCGGCCGTCGCGGCGATCCCTGTGCAGCTCACGACGTGGTCGCACTGCGTGGAGCTCAACTCGTCGGACCCAGAGTTCGCGCTGCTGGCAGCCTTGCAGGCCGTCTGCTCGAGGGTCATCCCGCACGAGCCGCTCCCAGAGCTGCTGCTGGACGCGCTGCGGAATCTCCATCTGCTGTTCGAGACGTCGTACACGGCCGACGCGCGCACGTCCTGTGGCGGCGCAGACTGGACGCCTCCGATTTGGCCGAAGGAGAAGATCCGGATGGCGGTGCAGGTCTTCCCCTACTTGCTCGAGCTCATGGTCGCCGCGGCGTCCGGGTTGGAGGCGATCGAAGCGACCACGAGTGGCACCCACGAGCCCACGAATAAAGCGACCGCAGCACCCGCGTTCCCGAAGCACAAGCTCAAGCTGCTGCACCAGTTTGCGCGCGTGATGCGGTTCGACATGGTGCACATGATCAACCGCTGCGACGAAGCCATGCTGTACAAGTTCGCCCACCACCTCTTCCAGTTCTACCTCGTGCGCAGCGACCTCCCAGCCGAGTTCATCGAGCTCATCCGCGACCTCCTGACCCTCGCGCCGGAGTTCCGCGTGCTCTTCTTGAAGAATCAGGGCGCGAACCTGCTCTGGAAGGCGCTCCACACGGGCGACCGCTTCCAGCTCGGGGCGTCCGACCTCTCGCCGCTTGCGCAAGCCATCATGACAGCGAACGTGGCAGCTGCTCCACCCAAGCCCCCGCATGAGCGCCGCACCTCGCTGTTCGGGCTCGGGAAGAAGATGCAAGCGTCCCGAGCGCGCAAGTCGGTCGACTTCGGGACGACGTTCGCGATCCCGGTCGTGTCCACTGTCAAGCCGCTCGTGTTCCTCCGGATCAACCCGTCGCTCGTGCAAGTCGAGCTGATCGCGAAGCTGGGCCGCGGGCTGCTCGAGATCTCGCACGAGAAGGTCGAGCTCAACTCGGTCGGCGCCAGGTACGCGTTCTGCTACTGCCGCGCGGTCGCCTCGGACAGTGGTGAGGACGCCGCCAAGAAGAGCCACCATCGAACGGGGATCTACAGCTCGTGCATGCGGAAGAAGCGCTTCAAGCTGTCGCCGAAGATGTGCATGTACGAGCTCGTGTTGCAGCTGTCGCTCGAGTTCCTCTTCAGCTCGTCTACAAAGACGTGGGACCGCGACGTCGGCTTGCTGCTGCGGCTCGAAGACATCCACGGGAGTCTGTCGAACGAGGTGATGCAGCAGATCAAAGACGCGGCCGCCGAGGCGCCGAAGAGCGCGCTCGTGCTCTCCCCCGATCACGTGCTTCTCGAGCCAGGCGACTACTGTCGCCTGCGCGTCGTCATCAAGTGCATCTCGGACCTCTTCCGGCTCGAGCTCAAGCGAAGGAGTCAGGTAAAGCTGGCGATCGGCGACAAGAAGTACTGGTACCTCATCCACTTGTTCCGTACCGAGCTGCGCGAGTTCAACGACCTCCTAGAGAGCTGCGTCGAGAACAACGAGGACGACAACGACAAAGATGACGGCTCGGGCTGCTCCGAGCCGACAGACGGCGGCTCGAAGTCGTCGAGCCCGGTCAAGAGGACCGAGCTCCTCGCGCACATCGGGATGTTCCGCTGGATCCCGACGTCTCTGCTCGATGAGTGGGTCGTCTTGTCGCTCGAAGATCTCCTGCATACCGTAAGTCTCTTGAGCTCGCTGCTCGAACGCGCGGACGCGACCGGCTCGACAGCCTTCGCGCATGTCCAGTATGCATGCCAACTACTGCGTATCTTCCAGCTCGTCATGAGCCGGTCAACGGATGCAGACATCCGCGCTCTCATAGCGCAAGTGCTCAACCGCAGCGAATTTCAGATCCCGTCGCTGCTCCGGCACCTCTCCGCAGTGGAGCTGACGTACGCTGACCTCGTGGACAAGCGCACCAGCTACGCGATCCAGACGGAGGTCTTCGCGTTTCTGGAGGCGTTCCTCGTGCTGGACCTGGCGATGTCAGAGCGGAACCAGTGGGTTCGGAGCACCCCGAGTGCAGACGCCGCATCTAACGCGGAGGACGCAGAGGTGCTCGAGCAGCGCAAGGCGATCCTGATGGCAGACATCCTCGTCCCCAGCTCAGGCACAGCACACGACGAGCCGAGTCTGTGGGAATACCTGTTACTCTCGTTGTTCTCGAAGGACTGTGAAGCGCACTTGGAACGTGGGAGTCTCAGCGCTGCGACCAACGTCCCGATGCTCAGCGCGGTTCGCTCGTTCCATGACCGCCTGGATCCACCAGAGCTGTCGACCGCCAAGCCGCAGTTCTTCCACGCGCTAGAGTCCTTCCTGCTCCTCTTGGCGCAGTTCTATTCTTCTCTGGAGCCGGACGGGTTGCACGCACACATGAACTTCGAGCCGTGCATCGCGAGCCACCTCCACTACGTCGAGCTCTACAGCAAACGATACAACAGCAGCAACAATAGTTCTCCAGAAAGCGCCAAGCTGCTGCGTCGTGTCGCCGAGCTGCACCTGAGGTGCTTGATCGCACTGGGGAGTCGACGAGCGTCCTTCCCAGAGATCACCGCCGCGTTCACGACGCTGCGCGTACTCCCCAAGTTGATCGAGCTGATGGACGAGGGAGCAGCACAAGCAATTGTAAGCCGAGCCGAGCCGTCATCCCTTCCGAAGGAGACAGCTCCTCTGCTCGACGCTGAGCGTTCAGACGATGTGGTTCCACCCCAGAGCTCGTCTCCAGCCGCAGTTCGTGATCCAGGACTGACACTCGTGCCGTCGCTCTCGCTGAAGCTCAACAACATCCGACGGTCGATTCCTCACCTGGAACCGCTGCCGACCGTCGGCTCCAGCACACCACAGCGCCAGCTCTTCCAGCACGCGAACGTACACGCGCTCGCAGCCATCTTGGTCGCGTCGACTCTGCTACTCGAGCCAAACTTCGAGCTCGACGACACGTTGTGTCCTCGGTTCGCGATCTCAAGCGAGTCGCCGTCCGAGCCGTGCGGCGACATCCTCTGGAGTTTCCAGCAGCGCTTGGCGGCTTTGACACTCCGGATGAAAGCCTACGAGGCGATGCTCCAGGACCTGGCGGCGTCCCATGTGCTACCAACCGCGGCTCGCGTGTCTGCCGTCCGCTCGCTCATCCGGCTCGCAGCGCCGGCACATGTCGAGCGTGCGATCTACGTGCGAGCACAACCAGACGCGGCCACGTCGCTCAGCGAGAGCCAAGGTCCTTCAGCAGACTCGTGCACGTACGTCACGAAGGGAGCGTTCTCGTCCATATACCGCGCCACGCCGATGCTTCCTCGAGCCGGCAAGGTGGCCATCAAGGTGCTCGCGCACCAACGGCGACCGGGCGACCTCTCTGTGCTCCGCGACGCGTACAACGAAGTCGCCGTGCTGAAGAAGCTCCAGGGCGAGCACGCGGCGGTGCAGATGCTCGACTTTGGCAACCACGCCGACGCACAGAACCTGGAGGTGCTGATGGAGTTCTGCCCATGCACGCTGAATGAGTGGCGAGCGACGCTGCACGCCGCGCCGTTCCGGTCGTTCGTCGTCATGGTGCTGCGCGCGTTCGAATACACGTGCCAGGCGCTCTCGCGCATCCACCGCGAAGGCGTCGGCCACTTCGACGTGAAGGTTGGTTGGTAGTGTGGTGGTGGCGGTGGTGGTGTGTGGTCCTTGTGAGAGGCTGGAGCTGACGCGGTGGTGGCTCCTGTTGCTGCTTCCAGGGCGACAACGTGCTGGTCCGCATCACGCCGCTCGACCTCACGCGCAGACTCTTGTTCTTCGAAGAGCGCGAGGGCTACGAGAGCGAAGCCACGCGGTTCCTCCGCATGAGCTTCTGTTTGGGCGACTTTGGGGAGTCCATGCTCGCGGTGCCGGAGCTCGCGTCGGGCTCGGAGCTGCCGCCGTCGCCGCCAGCGCCGTGCTTCTTCCCCTCCCGAACGCGCGGTACGGAAGCCATCAAGAGTCCCGAGATGCTGCGGATCGCCGGAGGCGGGGCCAAGATTACCTTCGACAGCGACGTCTGGTCCCTCGGGTGTCTGCTCTACGAGCTGCTCACGCAGGAGCTCTTGTTCGGGAACGGTGCGAGCCACTCGCCGTGTTCCACATCAGCTTGCGGTGTCGGGTGCTGACCATCACGCTTGTTGCTGCTGCTTGCAGACGATGCGGCGGGGCTGTACACGCACCTGGTGATCTCGGACGCGCGCGTGCTCCGAGCCGAGCACGAGCAGAAGCTCGCGGCCGTGCTGCGCCCGAAGGACGAGCCGGAGACGCTGTTCGTCCAGCGGCTCGTCACGCTGTGCGAGAAGATCCTCTCGCGCTCCTCGAGCCGCCTCTCGCTCGCTCAGCTGCTCGCGGACGTGCGGCGGCTGCTCGAGGACGCCCTCGAGTTCCCCAAGTCGTCGGCCGACAAGAAGTTCCTCGAGCACGTGATCGCGAGCGAAGCAGCGGCCGTCGCGGCGGAGAGCGTCGTCGCGAGCCGCGAGCCAGCGAGCATCTCGGACCTGCCGAGCCGCGCAGCTCGTTGGGACCCGACCGACCTCGACGAAGACGAGCGCAAGGGCGTGGCGCCAGCGTCGCCGCTGCCGAAGGTCATGTCGGCTCGCTTCTTCTGGAACCTTCACATCGGCACCGCGGTCGACGCCTCGAGCTACTACGTGCAGCCGCTGACGCGAGCCGGCGCGGGCGACCGAGCGACGAGCGCGAGCACGGCGTTCATGGACGCGGTCGAAGCCGCGCACAGCGGCCGCTACAGCCACTTCGTCTACTTCCTATGGGACAACGACGCGAACGGCAGGTTCGACGGCGGCAGCAGCGGCGGCGGCGCCGACGCCCCGTCCACCGCGGACGCCACGCCCTGCTTGGCGAACGAGGTCAGCGAGGAGAGCGGCCGCACGTGCGTGTTCATGAACGCAAACTGGATCGCGCGGCGCCGGCGGCGCGACGCGTCCATGTCGCGCTGCCAGCAGCAGCACGAGCTCGACACGACGTTCTTCCGGCAGGTGGACCTGGACGCGCATCAGCTCTTCCCGATCTGCCAGCGGCTGCTGCGCGGCGAGCCCGGGAGCGTGCTGCTGCTCGGCGTGGGCCGCGACGCGCACGCGATGCACGTGATGGGCGACGTCGTGGCCTCGGTGCTGCTCTTCTTCCTGCAGAACGCGTTCGCGCTCGACACGAGCGAGGCGCTGGCGTTCCTGGCGCGCGACTGTGGGCAGCTCTTCGGGTTCCCGAGCGCGTCGCGGCTGCTCGAGCTCGAGGTCTACGGCGCGCGGCACGAGGAGATGCTGCGCCGCGTCAAGGCCCAGGAGAAGCTCGCGCGCCAGCGCTTGGTGGTCCACTGCCTCTGCGGCGAGAGCGCCTTCGCGGTGCCCGTGGACGCGATCCGGGACGCTATGTACCACCAGCTGCAGCAGTGCACGCGCACGGTGGTGCCGCACCCGCACGCGCAGGCGTCGAGCTGCGCGTGCTTCCACCCGTTCCCAGCGCCGGCGGCGGACGAGCTGGGCGCCGACTTGCAGCCGCTCGCGGGCGGCTACGACGCGCGCGAGGAGCGGCTCATGTTCCCGCTCGAGTCGCGCTCGCGGCGCCGCGACCAAGTGGCCTGGGCGGAGGTCGACGCGCGCGCGGTCGAGCGGCTCGACTCGCTCTTCGGCGCCGACCTGCTGCCCGCGGGGAGCGGCGCACCTGCAGCAGCAGCCGCAAACGCGACGTCGCGCGACGCCCCGGGCGTCAGCAACGGCGGCGCGCAGTCGTCGGCGCGCCCCGTGCCGCTCTCGTCGCGCGCGGCCGGGACGCCGCTGCTGCTGAGCTTCCACGAGCTGCGCCGGCGGCGGCGGCGGTCGCGACGACCAGAGGACCCGAGTGCGCTCGCGGGCGTCGTCGAAGTCGCGGAGCTCGGGCGCCAGCCCGGACTCACGTTCGGCCTCAGGGAGCGCGCGTACGGGTCCCCACAGTCGCGCCAGGCGGCGCCGAAGCCCCGCAGGCTCTTCGAGTGCGAGCTCTGCAGCTTCCCGATCGTCGCGGTCTCGAGCGACCACGAGAAGGTGGCGCTCCCGCTGTACTTGGGGCGCAAGGCCGTGTGACGGTAGACGGTAGACGCTGATAGAGGCCATCATCACCTATGCTGCTATTGGCCATACACACACGCGCACATGCGGATCGCACCCATTCTCTCTCTTTCTCTCTTGCTCTCGTCCGGTGCTAATAATCATTCATGGCTACTATACTACAACGCGACTCGAAGAAAGCTCCCGGCGGCGGCGGCCCGCTAAATACAACGGACGCTGACGCGTCGCGCTCACTTGCCCATCAGCGGCGACGACTTGAGCGACATGCTGCTGCGGCGGCGCAGCAGCGCGGGCGTCGTCTCCTCGCTGCGCGCCAGGATCTGCTTCACGCCGGCGATGTACTCCTTGCACGGGCCGGGGAGGTTCTGCCCGCCCTGGTTGCGAGCGAGCATGAGGCACTCCGAGTTGCTGCGGCGGCGGGTCAGGAAGCGCTCGCCTTCCGTGGACGTCGGCGTGGCGCTCGCGCTCGTGCGGCCGCTGCCCGGCGGACTGTCGCTTTGGTTGCCCGTGTCGATCGGCGACGCGGCGCCCCACTGGCGGTGCTGCGGGTCTTTCATCACGCTCGTGTCGACTGTGAGCCCGAACGACTTGGCGGGAGACGGCGCGGACGACGGGAACTGGTGCACGCTCGCGGGGTCGGCGGCGTCACTCGAGGACTGCAGGCGGCGCACAAAACCAGTGATATCCATGACGGCGTTAGCGGCTTGGCGGGCAATGCGTGAGTTGAGTTGAGGTTGGGGTTGATGGCGTTCGCTCGCTCGCTCGCTTGCTCGTGAGGTTTTCGCTCGCTTGACTTGGCGCGTTCGCTTGGTGGGCGTTCGGCTTTATCGGCGGAGGAAGGACGAGAGGACTTACGGGTTCTTGAGCTTCTAGCAGCGTACGACTCGGCGCGGCGCTTTGGCTCCTGCTGCTGCTGCTTTTGGCTGTTCTTCTTGGGCGACTTGAGCTCTGGAGCGCAAATTCGGTTGTGAGCGACGAGAGTTCCTGAGCGCAGCTTTTCAAAGAGCCCTTCCTTTTTTTTCTTCGGCGAGGCGTTTGCTTGACTTGATGTTTGTATGAGATCTCACAAAGATATCTTCGCGACCGTTTTATGCAATTTTTCCCAGATGTTTTCAACAACCGATTTTCGCTTTCTGGTCAACCGACAAGTCTGGTGCATGAGCGAACCTGGAACTTGCTGCTGCTGCTGCTGCTGCTGCTGCTGTTGCTTCTGTGAAGCTTGCTATCCCAGGCATGACTACGAACTCGACGGGAGCAGCAAGGCCTTTGCAGTGCATATGCAAAGGATGTCGAGGAGTGAAGGATGCCACGTGCGCGCGCGTGACCTTATCTTTGCGGCGGCCAACAGCAACCTGTCTTTTTCACTTCAGCGATCGATTCTCAAGATTGCGCAGTCCTACAAAATGGTGTGGCCATGTGGTCATGGCAGCAACTACCTCCTGTCTGCTCTGCATGCTTTCTTCTCCCAAAGGCTGGGCAGACCAGCATCGTCATCCATGCCATCTCGGACGGAGCGGAAGGAGCGGAAGCAGTTCGCTTTATGACTCTGCAATGAGCTTTTGGTGTCGAGACTGTTGTTGCATGTGTGAGTGTGTGAAAAGGAAACCGGAGTGAGTCCGACGTGAGTTGTGGCTGCGTGCAGTGCATTAAATATTTTCAATTTGTATGCAGGATGTGCATCCCCAAATGCTTACTTACAAAGCACAAGTCAGCAGACACTGGCAGGAACATTTGCGAGTCCGGTGTGCTGGGAATGATCCACGTCGATTTGTGCACTTTTGAAAAGTGGCCGTTTGCTTCCACGTGCGATATATTACAGCTTTCCACTTCTTGGTTCGA
Organism: Globisporangium yorkense; assembly: GCA_023333695.1. Lineage (NCBI taxonomy): Eukaryota > Oomycota > Peronosporomycetes > Pythiales > Pythiaceae > Globisporangium > Globisporangium yorkense. The sequence goes on from JAASFH010000192.1 coordinate 25,666, forward strand.
TGTAAGTATACTCGCATTCTACTTTTTATGGCACACCAAAAAGGGAGAGTGCGCGAATGAATGACGCACGTGCGCCGTCGACTGTTCTCCTCCTCCTCCTCCTCCTCCTTGAGCTTGCTGTGTCTGTGGAGGTCAGAGTTGCTACTACGCGCGAAGCCCCAGCGCACCTCGATGGTATGGCAAGCAGGAGAGACACTCGCGCGAGCGTGAGAACGAGGTGAAAGCGCTTGGCCGTCTCCCTAAATAATTTCCTCTGTAAATTCCCTCTCATCTCCATCATTTCTGCTTGGAGTGAAAGTGTCACAGATTTGAGGCTACTATTTGCGATGCTAAATTTACATATTTTCGAAAATGTTTCATCGCAAATACAAGCCCCTGCCTATTAGAAGCGTGCGAGTGTAAGTGTAAATTGTTTCTTGTACGGATCTATTTTTCGAATTGTTGCGTACTTGTAAATGTGTAAATAAACGTATCTAACGGGCTATATACGCAACTTGAGTGGTGATGTCTGAAAATCACCAAATTGGTAGCTGGTGAAATGCACACACTTGCATTGCCCAGCGCCTTCGTCACACTCGATGCGACGATACTTCACCATGCATGCTGACCGGCACGGTGCATCCGCTCTATCGACCAGGCTGGCGCTGGCGCTCGCTCACCGCATCGCAAATCATGGCACAACCATTGAAAAAAAAATCATGTGGGTTCACCATGTGAAAAAAATCCATTTTACTCAAACCTGCAGACATGTTGCCAATCAAACTCGGATCCGCATCAATCAATCATGAGCAGCTCCGCCGACACCGACGCAGCTCGCCTGGCGCGCTTGGCGCCGCCGCTGTCCCACCACCTCTCCGACTCGGAGGACGATGACCAGTCGGACGACAGCAGAGAGCCAGCAGCTACAACGGCGACGCCCGCGCTGCTGCTCGGCCAAGTGCGCCGCAACGGCTTCGAGCCGCCGTTCGCGCAGGACCAAGTGGGCTCGTGGGTCGGCCACAGCGCGTCCGCCGCGTGCTTCTACGGCGCAGCTGTCAGCGTGTTGGTCGGCGGCAATGGCGATGGCAGCAACGCAGTAGCGGCGCTGGTACGTTGGTCATCCGTGGAAGCAGATGAGCGGGAACTGAACCTGGGACCTGACGAGCGAGTGGTGACACACAGACGCAGGTGGCGCTGCCCGTGCACGTGCTGACGTTCGCGCTGCTGCTGACCGCGTGGACGTCCTGCGAGCGCGTGGACCCGGCGACGAAGGACGTCAACGGCTGGCTCGGTTTCCGCCTCGAAGGTCCGCGCTGGGAGAAAGCGCGCTACTGCGCCTTCTGCCGCAAGACGGTGCCCGGACTCGACCACCACTGCACGTGGTGGGTGCTTGTGGCTGGAGTGACTGACTGCCTCCTAGAGCGGGAGGACGCTGCCACTGACAGCGCGATGTGTTGCTCTGGTGCAGGCTGCAGACGTGCGTCGGGAAAGCCAACTACGTACAGTTCTTCGTGATCGCGTGCACCGGAGCGGTGCAGTTCCTCTCGCAGGTGCTCTTCTCAGCGTTTTGCCTCTTATGGCTCGAGCTGCCGTTCGCCGCCGGCAGCACGCTCGGCCTCGTCGTGCAGGGCTTGCTGGTCGCGTGCCTCGTCATCTCGGTGCCCTGCACCATCATGTACTTCATCCTGCTGAGCTTCCACGTGTGGCTCTCGTTCCTCGGCTACGGCACGTTCGAGTGGATGCTGCGCCGCCGCACGCAGCGGTCGGCAGCGCGCAAAGCCCGCGACGCGATGGCGAAGAAGATGAGCTCGTCGGGCGCAGCGTTTGCGGCGGACGGAGGCGGCTCGACGGTCACTAGTCCCAGTGCTCGAGCCCCAGGACGTCCAGCAGCCGGCTCGTTCTCGGCCTCGGACACACGGCACCAGTTGACAGGCAGCAGTTATGTGTGAGCCTCCGAGAGCGTGCAAGTGCCGAGCTCGCAGTCTGTAAGATACGTTGAAAGCGCGCTCCACTCGTCTTCGTATCATTGGCTGACGCTGTTCAATGGAGTCGTTCAAGCGGCTGAGGTGGCGAACGCGCATCCGCAGCGTCTATCTACTGCTGCTTGACCTGCTTGACCGCTTCTTCGACGCGCTTCTGCAGCGCCGGCAGCAGCTTGATGTGCGAGTCCACGCAGCTGCCCACGCAGCTCTCCATGGTCTTCTGCGCGCCCGCGAGCTGCGCGTCCGACGGCTGGCCGGACGCAGGCAGCGCGTCGCGCGCGCGGTCCTGGCAGTCCATCGCGCAGCGCTGCAGGCGGTTCTGTTGACAGGCGCGCATGAAATGTCAGATTACGTGACTGATAGCTGCTAGCGAGAAGCCACGCTGCAAGCGCACCTGGAAGGCACCAAGCTCCTGCTGCAGGTAGCCCTGCACCTGCTGCACAGGCATCTGGCAGCGCTCCACGCACTGCTGCAGCTGCTCGGCGCTCCAGCTCTTGTTGTCGAAGCACTTGGCGCTGCACACGTAGCCGCCGCGCTGCAGCTCGCGCAGCACCGAGCGGTCGAGCGTGTCCATCGTGCGCGCCACCGCGTCGTTCATCCTGCTCTCCGCCATGCTGCTAGCTGCTGCTTGTGCGACTGCTGGAACTTTGCGAAATGGTTGACAACCATCGCTGCTGTTTCTATTTCTAAGTGCACTTAGAAATAGAAATTGCGTTAACTTGACACGAGTACGTGCACCATCAGATCGGTCGAGTGGGGTATCTCTCTCGCATCCTGCGCGAGGAGCTGCTGTGTCGCCACAACCGTAGGCGCTCATTGATCCCTTCTTGATTTACACACGGTGCCGACCAGCCTCCGTCGACTCTGTCGGAGGCGGCGGCGTCTCTAAAGACCACACACTGCAAACACGCTTCTTCTCGCCACTCGACGACACCTACAACGCGAACGGGTTCAGCGACGCCACGCGGTCGTCGTCGTCCGGCTCGTCGAAGCGGAAGCCCGCAGGACCGCCGCCGCTGATCGTGGCGGTCGACGGCTGGCGCGACAGACTCGCGAGTGGCTTCGGCGCGGGCGACGACGACCCGCCGGCTCCGCCGCCAAAGTACGAAAACACGCCTCCGAGCAGCCCGGAGCTCGCGGCCGCCTCGTCCTGGAGCTTCTGCGTCACTTTCTGCATCTCCTGCGGACTGCGGGCGAGAGAGAGAGAGAGAGAGAGAGAGAGAG
>JAASFH010000193.1:0-28700 GCA_023333695.1 Globisporangium yorkense
CGACGGCTCTCTCCGCTGGTCGTCGGTCGAATACGCGAGCCACCTCGGCTACGTTTCGATCGTCAAGCACTTGCTGAAACATCACTTCCGGTCGATGCCACTCTCGGCACGGTTCGGGCTGATCAAGCAAGCGCACGGACGGCACCGGGAGAATCAGCAGCAGCAGAAGCAACAGTAGGTGCAAGGTGTCGGGTGGCGATAGTAGTGGTGAAGGCGGACAAATATCAGAAGGTGCGAGAGTGTTCATCTTGATTCGGAAAGGATCGCGGGAGCACTTCGACCCGTAACTCATAGAGCCCCTATCTCTTTGTCTTGAAGGATTGGATGTCTGAGCCCTCCCGTATCGCTCTCAACATCTCTTTGTCAACTCCGTGTAGAAGCCACCACAGAAACGATGCTCCACTCTTGAATGTCTAGCATCCAATAGCTATGCGTCGATCTGTGCAGCACCTCCTCTCTGAAACTGAGCATGGGCACCTTCATGTTTTCCATTGAGAGGCTTAAGACGCTAGAAGCCACACAGCGCTAGAGCGACTGAAGCATAGGAGCGAGGTAGGTGTCCCCTCTGCTCGTCGACAGCTTCGTACGATCTGTGTGTGTATCTGTATGTACCCGCACAGATCATCACCTAAGAGCGAAACTAGATTTTACCCGGATTTTCTGAATAGTGGACCTCTCTCTACAGGGTATCTGTACATCCAGGTACACGAGCCGATCTCAATAGAAGCTTCCATACAAACTTCAAGCTAATTCGTCGAGTCTCCTGGCCGCTTATCTTCGTCTCCCCCCATTTCCCGATCCAGCCAGCTCCCGAGTCTCCATCATCATGCTCGCCCTCCGCCGTGCCGCCTCCGCCGCCGCCGCCTCGCAGCGCCGCGCGCTCTCCGCCGCGCAAAGCGCGCCGTTCTCCTCGGACACGTTCCGTGAGAAGGAGCGCGCCGCCGAGACCTCGTACTTCAAGTGCGTCCTGCGCGAACAGCAGTGGCGAAGTTACTATTGACGAGTAGGATGAGACTGATGACGAATGGGCCGTGCATGACGCTCACAGCAAGGAGGACGAGAAGACGCTGCGCAAGCTGCTGCAGAAGATGAAGGGCCAGACCGACGTGAACGACAAGGCGGGGCTCAAGGACCACATCGAGCACGACACGAAGGGTCTCAAGAAGATCAAGGGTCTCGACCTCTCGCAGGAGCAGGTCGAGGCGCTCCTCAAGTGGAAGCACGAGCAGTAAGCGCGTCAAGAGTGACGGCGGACCGCGCCGACTCGGATGCGCGCCCACAACAGGTTGAAGCGGCAGCAACAGCAGTAGCAGCGTGGTGACAAATGCCAAGCGGCGAAGCGACGTGTGGCATTCACTTGCTCTCTCGCTCGCTCACCTGCGCTGCTCCGAGTCGGATCCCACGCGGCGCTCCACGTAAGCAGCAGCATCAAGCACACAAAGTAACTATGTTCACTCGCTGTCTACGGTGGCGCGCCACGCCCCATTTTCTCCTCGTACGTGTCCTGCTCGCAATGTTCGTCATTTACGTGGCGGCAGCACAGGCACGCGCACGAGCACGCGCTGCTTCAACTTGACCTTCTCAATGCCACCGTCGTGTTTACACCCAGAGCAAGAAGACATCGAGAATTCCACAGTAGCCAGTGATCTCGTTGCCTTCCTGCTCGTGTCTGTTGAGGTGGACAAGGATCGAGTGCTGCCCTCCATGCACACATGGAGAACCACGGACTGCCTCTGTCGCCCTGTCAAGAGGATCCCAGCACCGCTGTGGAGAGCGAGACTCATCGACACCAGCGCCAACGCGCCAGCAAATCCACAGGCTTTCTTAACGGACAGTCCGCTTGCTTGCGACTTCATAGGTCTCCGAGACACGCTCTCACTTCGCTGCAGCATGTTGCCCATGTTCGCCAAGGTGTTCGTTCACCAACACCACAAGTCTCACAGTGAAGAAAGTCAGGATATCCTCTTCAACTCGATTTTATTCACTATCGTATTTTCTTTGATCGGCACAACCAATACTTTGCCCAAGTTAAGTGCTTTGGCTCCAATACAATTGCCATTATTATTGGCAAATGCACTCTCAGCCAGTCAATCAGCCAACGCGATATTGGAATCGCGCAGCGGCTCACTCTCAAACGCTGAGCTCCGCTGCCCTCGACGACGCTCGCTCGCCGCCGCCGCCAGCTTAAACCGATTCAGTGTCGATTCCCGCCCCAGTCGCAGCCACATCCATCAGCAGCATGTCTTTCGCCGACCTCACCGCCACCCAGAAGGAGGAGCTCGTGACCTCGCTCGCCGTGCTCGCCGTGCACGACGCCAAGGCCGAGCTCTCGGCCGAGAACATCTCGGCGGCCATCAGCGCCTCGGGCAACGAGGTCGCCGCCTTCCTGCCGCAGCTCTTCGCGGACCTCATCGGCCGCGGTCTCAAGGTCGACAAGTTCCTCGCGGGCCCCTCGGCTGGTGCGTTTCTCCATCCTACTTGACGCGCATCCAGGCGACTGCGTGTGATGGCGGTCATGAAGGTCGTAATGGTGGTGGTGTGCTCATGAGCTCTTGCGCACACGACCACCCGACCACAACTCATCCAAGTGAGTCACCGGAGTGAATGACTGACGAACTGCTTGGTTGTGCGTGCTTGCTGCTGCTACTTCAGGTGGCGCTGCTCCGGCCGCCGCTGCGGGCGGTGCCGCCGCGGCCGCCCCGGCCGTGGAGGAGAAGGAGGAGGAAGAGGAGGCTGACATGGGCGGTGCCATGGACATGTTCGGCGGCGGCGCTGACTACTAAGCTCGTCGCTTCTGGCTAGAGATGTGAGTCGCTCGCCGCGCGGCTGCTGCTGCCCGGCGTATCCAGGCAACCGCCGCGCGGATCGTCCCACAGACCATCAGACAGGGTTCCAGCTTGTGCCGCTCCGCGCCTGAGCGTGCAAAGCGCCTCGCGCCGCCTCCGCTTGATTGACTGACGGCGGCGCAGAGGAACGATCACGCGCCAGTAACGAGCGAATACAACGTGGGCTTCACTGGAGGGTTAGTGGCTGCGTGCGTTCTTCTTCGTCATCGCCATCCGGCGCCGGCCAGCGCGCGCGCTACCTGTGCAGCACGCGCAGGCGCGGATCGTTGTGTAGGCGCTGGTCCATCTCGGCGTATTTCTGCAGCGCGGTCTCCTCGTGGCTGGCGAGGCGCTGCTCGAGGATCTGGATGCGGAACATGGTCTCGCTGCAGAAGCGCTCAAACTCCTCATCCGTGCCCTGGTCGTGCTCACGCTGGCTGCGCTGGAACGCGGCCTGGCGCTTCGCGAGCAGGCTGTTCTCCCGGTCGAGCCGCGCCTGGATGATGTTGGCGCGCTCGAGTAGCCGCTCCTTGAGGTTGCGCAGACACATCTCGCGCACGCTCTGCGCGTCGTCCTTGGACAGGTTGTTGCCGCTCGCGTGGAGGCTCTGCAGAAACGGCGTGAGATAGTCGATCTCCTGCTTCGCCTGCACACGTACACCCACGGGTCAGTTCAGCACCTTCCTTGGACCATGTTCACCACCACCACGACCAGCAGTAGCAGCAGCTCAACACGCACCTCCTTGTTGTGGTCCTTGGCGTCGTCCTTCTTGCTCGCCTTGGCGTCGTCTTCGCTCGCGTCGAAGAAGCTCGTCTCGAGCACGATCGCCATCTCCTCGCGCTTGCGCAGCTTGAGGATGTCCTGCGTCTCGATCTCCGCGTGGCGTACCGCGTTGTAGCAGTCCTTCTCGGCCTGGAGCGCCGCGCGCAGCTCGTCGTCGAGCACCGAGAGCTTGGGCTTGGCGGCGTTCGGGTCGGCCATCGCGACCTCCACGGGCGTGTTAGGCGTCTTGGAGTACACACGCGCGCCGGCGGTGATCTTGCCCGTGGCGTAGTGGAAGTGGACGCGAATCGTGCCGTCCTGCACGTTGTACGTCTTCTTGCGCGCGTTGTCGTCGGCGGCGAGCGCGACGTTGCGCGCGAACTTCTCCTTCATCTTCTTGATCGAGAGCTCGCCCGTGGGACCGCCGGGCAGCACGTACGGATTCTTCACGTCCACCTCGTCCTTCTCGGTCGCGAGCGTGACGGAGCGGAAGACGAGGAAGTCGTCGCGGCCCTCAAAGTGCTCGAGCATGCGCTTCTGGATGAGCTCCTCGCGCTTCACAAGGCCGTCCATGCGCGCGCTCGTGTAGAAGAGCAGCTCGCGCCGGTATCCGATCCACTCGACGCGCGTTCGGAGCGCCTCCGGGAGCCGCCCCGGCGCGAAGTGCTCCTCGAACTTGCTCTCGAGCGGGAACCGCACGCGCGACTCGAGCTTGTCCTTGCGGTTCTTGAAGAACTCGCGAATCTCGACTGGCAGCGTGCACGCGGTGTCGCGGTAGCGCGTCACACGCACCACGAGGCCCTGGTCGTGCGCGTTCTCGGCGAACTCCTCGACCTTCGCGTGCCGGTAGAGCGTCACTCGCTGCGCGTCCGTCACGAACTTCTTCTTGTACGTCGCGCGGTCGATGTGAAGCTTGGCGACCCAGGACGGCGGCACGTCGAGGAGTAGCGCTTCGTCGTCGTCGTCGCCGTCGCCGTGCTGGTTGTCGCCGTCGACGCCTCCGGACACCGAGCCGGCCGAGTGCAGCGACTTGATGTCGTCGCTGAGATCGCCTTTGGCGTCGTCAATGCCGTCACCCTTGGCGTTCTTGCGCTCGGCGGCCGAGAGGAAGACGTACTCCCAGTCGGTCGGGTTCGCGAGGTCGAAGAGCGTCGTGTACACGGGCTGCTGCTGCATGTTGACCCAGTAGTTCTCGTGGTTCCACACGGCTTCGACGCGCAGGTACGGCGCCTCTCGCAGTGAGTAGGCTCTTCCTGTGCTCGGCTCGATGAACACGTGGTCGGTCACGTCGCGCTTGCCGGCGCGCACGAGCACCCACGCGTGCACGCGTTTGCCCTCGAGCGGGTCGTCGTCGTCGTCCTCGTCGTCATAGAGCACGTCGAGCTGGTTCCCGGGCTGCCGCTGCCGCTGACTCTCCTCCGCCTGCTGCTGCACCTTCTGCATCTCGGCGTACTTGCTCACGAACGCAGAGCGGCTTGCGAGCTTGGTGTCCGATATCGCGACGGCGGCGGCAGAGTCTGGTCCTTGCAGAGCAGACTCGCGCGTTGTTGGCGGCTTCTTCGACGGTCCAGTGTCCACTGAGAGCACCGGCAGCGGCGTCTGGCTCTGGTCCAGCAGACAGATCCAGCGCGGCGCTGTGCCGTACACTACGTACGCGTCGTAGCCGGCGCCGATGAGGAACGACGCGAGCAGCACGGCGAAGTCGAAGCTGTCACCCGCGCGCCAGCGCAGCGTGAAGGTCGGCGACGGCAGGCAGCGCGGCGGTGCGCACGGGTCTGCGAGCGGTTCGTACTCAATCACACCTGCGAGGAAGCGTGCGAGCGACTGGTGGTCGTAGAGATCGCGGAACGGCAGCAGTGTGGGGCGGATCGTCGTGCACACAAACTTGGGGATCCCCTTCTCGTTTGGTGGGAAGAGGAAGAGCGGGCGGCGGGCGGCGCCAAACAGGTGCTCGAACTGCCGCTGGAAGCTCGCCACGTACTCGAGACATAGCAGCTCCTTCGTGCAATTGCTCGTGTAGGAAGGCAGCGGCGCAGGCTGCACCGAGTCATCTTCGAGGCGCCGCGCCTTGGTGCTCACGACACCCGCGACCGTGAACTGACGCGCCGCGAGCGCGATCTCCTCGTCCGAGCGCACGAGCACCTCGCGCTTCTCGTCGAACGCCTGGTTGTCACCGCTGCCATCGTCATCGTCCTTGGGCTCTGCACGCAGCATGTCCTGCTGCGTCATGCCTCCGGCGTGCTGACCTGAGGGGCTGCCTACACGACCAATATAATAGTGCGAAAAGGAAGGGAACGTGAAGCGTCATAGTGTAGCCATGTTCTAATGAAGCCATGTTGGTCGTTATCGCAAGGTAATTACTACAGTTATCCCTCGTATTAGTGACCAACATGGCTACACGCACTTGAAGCGGCGCCTCCATCCCAACACCTCCAAGCTCTCGCTACGTCCACCTGCTTCCCATTACCACGACGACGGTCGCCATGAAGGACGGAGGCGCCGGCGGCGGTGGCTCTCGCTCACCCAAGAAGAGTCCCGTGCGCATCGCGCGCCTCAAGATGCTGCAGTCGGCGATCAACACGCGCAACTGCGACGTGAGCGACTGGAGCTCCAGCGGAGGTGCTGGCAGTGGTGGCGCGCTCCCGACGACGCCGCGCTCGGCGCAGGCGACAAACGAGTTCCTGCTCGACTCGCCGAGCGCGATGGTGGACGTGATGGGGCCGTTCGGCGGACTCACGGGGCCGCGGCAGGTCGGCGAGCCGCCACGCAAGCAGAGACGCCTCCACACACCTGCGAGCGACCAGCTGCCCTCGGGTCCGCTCGCAGAGGACCGTGGCTACTACAAGCTGAGTGACCGCATTGGCGCGCTGTACACGCCGACGGCGCGCGCGCTCTCGCTCGAGGACATCTCGAGCTTCACGCGGAACGCGATCCACGCACCCACGAACCTCGCGAACTCGCCGCTGCGTTCGCCGCCGAATGTCGCGGTGTGTCCAGCGCTGGAGCGCGCTGCTACTGGTTTTGCACTACGGACTCAGCCGACGGAGAGCTTGACTCAATGGGAGAGCTCGACTGTAGCCACCACAGCCTCAAACTCAGCACAGCAACAGCAGCAGCCAGAGCTGAGCGTGTTCCCTGACGCGTCAAGGACGTTCGCCCGCCACGTCGAGAGCAGCCCGACCGTGTTTCGAGCGCCGTCGCCGACCAAGCCGCTCGCCAAGCAGAAGTCGCCGTCGGCGCGATCCAAAGGACAGTTCGCGTTCGACTTGGAGCACGCGCACTCTGCCGTAGGAGCGACCGCGGGTTCAGGCGCGCCAGTCTCCCGAGCGATCCCGCCTTCGCAGCTCGCAGTTCTGCTCGACCCACTCGAGGCTTCTCCGCGCACGTTTGAGCGGGAGAAGCGGCGGTACATCAGCACCATGGAGGCGTACTGGAAGCAGGTGGACAGCTACATCTCAATGGCGCGCGGCCTGCCCATGTCGTCCGAGCGACCGCAGCGCATCCTGCGGCGGCTGCAGATCCCGCCGCCGTTCGGGCTCGACAAGTTTGGTGTCCAAGCGTTCGACGACCGGTGCGAGACAATGATCGCCGAGATCTTCCAAGAGGTGTACGCAGACTACTATGAGACGGTGGGGCGCTCGATGCTCTCGTACGATCTGCTGGACGAGCACACATGTTTGCGCATGAACATCTATCCGCCCTTCCTGCGCGCGGAGCAGAAGTGGTGGGTCGACGAGTTCTATGCGTCGAACGACTGGCGCGTGCTGCGCCTCACGGGGATCGACGCTGCGCGCGTGCAGCTCGCGCGGCAGCTCACGGCGCAGAAACTGTTCGCGCTCAACCCGGTGACGTTCGCGCTGCAGGAGCAGTGGAATATGGAGGCACCGCCAGCCGAGTGGGACATCGCACCAGGCGGGAACGACGCGCTCCACGTCACGTTCGCCAAGATCCTGTTCATCGACCTCGCGAGCCCGGGCTTCATGGCGGCGCTGCCGCGAACTGTGGGGCACTTTGTCGACGCGGTGTGCCGACGCGCAGAGCTCGTGAAGGACTGCTTGAAGACCTGCTGGGTGGCAGCCGCCGCGAAGCGTGTCGACGAGTGCGCGGGCCACCTTCCTGTCACAGCAGCACGCTTCCCATTCAGTGCGACACAAAGCTCGCCAGGCAAAGCAAGCGGCTCGAAGCAGAGCTCGCCGAAGAAGCAGAAGAGCGGAGGCAGCCAGCTCCTGCAAGGTAGACTCGAGTTCGAAGGGCTCGGCGCGCAACAGATGCAGCAACAGCACGCAGGCTTGATGCTCTCGTCGTCGGCCGACCTGAGCGTGTTTGCGGACGAGCACGAGTTCAGCAAGTACTACGGCTTCGTCGGCGTGCTGAACGCGGCGGCTGTACTCATGGCGCGCAACTTGCGCGAGACGGTCGAGACGTCCATTGTCGATTTCGTGTACTTCTTCCAGCGCTACTCGAGGCCGAACTTCCACGGCGAGGCGGCGCTGCTCCTGTCTGTCGACTGCGCGCTTCTGAGCGAGGCGAGCGCCAGTGGGAGTGCTGCTACTCGGCACCACGATCAGGACACGTTCGTCATCGATCCGCCGCCGAGCGTGCTACGAGACAAGATCACGGGCTGCCTCAATGTCATCGTCGAGGCCTCGCACAACTTCCCTCGCATCGACGCGCAGACGAAGCTGCCGGCCAAGTTCCGCAGCACCGCGTCGCTCGGCCCGAGCACCATGCTGCTCGACGACGCGTTTGTGAAGGACGCGAAGAAGGCGCTGGCAGAAGTGCTGGCCGAGCACATGCACGAGCCGACGCAGATCCTCGAGCTCTTCGAGCCATTCGTGCACCTGATCAACGGCGAGTACGACGCGAAGCTGCGGTCGCTGCTTGAGTCGAGCTATGAGCCTTCTGACGCTGCTGCGGCGTCGACTGCAACCTGCTTCGAGATGCTTGCAACGTTTAAGAAGGAGCTTGACGAGCTGACAGAGCTCGAGGAGCGCGTGGGCTCGCGCGTCCGGGACAAGTACAACTTCCGGCTCTTCGCGGTGTCGTGCGCCGACGTGAAGGTCAAGCTGACCGCGCGGATCAAGGCGTACGCGACCAAAATCCTGGCCAAGGTCTCCGCCGATAACGTCAAGCAGATGAACGCCATGATCGCCGAGTACGAGCAGATCGTCGCGAAGCTGACCGCCGAGCCACTCGACTCATTCGAGCTCAAGGCGCTGGACGCGTTCTACCGCGCGAGCATCCAGCTCATCGACGCGCTCAACGCACGACTGTACGACGACGTCTGCAACCGCGTCCAGTTCCTCAAGGCGCACGACTTCCAGATGACGCGCGAGGAGGTGCAGCTCTTCTTCAGCACGTTCCGGTGGCCCGAGAGCGTCAAGGGCTTCCAGCGTAAGAGCATGGAGCTGCAGACGAAGCGCCAGCACGAGCTCGAGCTGATCGTGGAAGGCCGCCAGGAGCAGCTCATGAGTCAGTGCTCGTCGCTACAGCGGCGCATCGAGAAGATGCGGGACTATGCGAACCTCGCGGACACGGGGAGCATTCTGAAGCGCCTCGAAGCGGCGCGCAAGAACCTCGAGGACGCCGAGACCGAGGCCGAGGCCGTCAAGGAGCAGGAGGCAACGCTTGGCATGGCCATCACGAACAACCAGACGGCGCTGAGCGAGCTGTACGACATGCTCGGGCCGATCGAGCGGCTCTGGACGACGATCGCGCAGGCGATGGAGAAGGTGACGTTCAGCCGCGAGGCGCCGCTCGCGTCCGTGAACGCGGAAGACACGGAGCGCGACTGTGACCAGTTCCGGCGCACGATCGTCAAGATCGTCAAGGAGTTCGAGAGGAACATGGACGCGTACGCGGTCGCGATCACGATGGCGCAGGAGGTCAAGAAGACGCTCGACGAGATGCTCGAGAGCTTCGTGCCGCTCATGGCGCTGTTGTGCACGCCCGGCATCCGGCAGCGCCACTGGGAGGAGATCGAGAAGATCACGGGCATCGAAGTGCATGTGCACGAAGGCTCGAACATCAACCAGATGATCGACCTGGGGCTCCACCGCTTCACAAGCGCGATCGAGGAGACGTGCGTGAGCGCGTCGAAGGAGTACTCGCTCGAGAAGGCACTCGACAAGATGGAGGCCGAGTGGCACGGCGTGAGCTTCGGCACGAAGGAGTATCGGGCCACGGGCACGTCGATCCTGTGCGGCACGGACGAGATCCAGATGATCATCGACGACCAGATCGTCAAGACGCAGTCCATGCGCGGCAGCAGGTACAACAAGCCGTACTTCGAGCGCATCGCCCGGTGGGAGAAGATGCTTGTGAGCGTGCAGGACATCATGGACAACTGGATCAAGGTGCAGGCCACGTGGCTGTACCTCGAGCCGATCTTCAGCTCGGACGACATCATGCGGCAGATGCCGACCGAGGGCGCGCTCTTCCGCAAAGTCGACGCCAGCTGGCGCCGCAACATGCAGGAGACCGTCGCGAACGCCGCGGTGCTCAAGGTCGCGGAGCGCGACGAGCTGCTGCCGAGCCTGCAGCAGTCGAACGCGGACCTCGAGACGATCCAGAAGGGCCTGAACGACTACCTCGAGACCAAGCGGCTGTACTTCCCGCGGTTCTTCTTCCTCTCGAACGACGAGCTGCTTGAGATCCTCGCCGAGACGAAAGACCCGCTGCGCGTGCAGCCGCACCTGAAGAAGGCGTTCGACGGCATCGCGCAGCTCGAGTTCCAGGAGAACCTCGACATCACGGCGATGGTGAGCCCCGAGAGCGAGAGCGTGCCGTTCCCGTACGAGAAGATCGCACAGGCGCTCATCAACCCTAACAGCTCGGGCGGGAACGTTGAGGTGTGGCTCGAAGAGGTCGAGACCGCGATGCGCAAGAGCGTGGCGTACCACCTCGACGAGTCGGTCGCGGACTACCCGACGAAGGACCGGCTCACGTGGGTGCAGCAGTGGCCAGGACAGGTCGTGCTCGCCGTGAACCAGACCATGTGGACACAGCAGACCGAGACGGCGCTCAGCAGTGACACTGGACGCCCGAAGGCGCTGAGCGATCACCTGCAGACGCTGCGCTCCGAGCTGCTGCGCACCGTCGAGCTCGTGCGCGGCGAGCTCCCCAAGCTCATCCGCATCACGCTCGGCGCGCTCGTGGTCATGGATGTGCACAACCGCGACACGATTGCCGAGCTCGTGGAGCTCGGGATCGCGGACAAGAGCGACTTCGACTGGCTCGCGCAGCTGCGCTACTACTGGGTCTGCGGCGGTGTGTCGGCGACGACGGGCAAGCCGCACACGCTCGAGTGCCGCATGATCAACACGCTCGCGCTGTACGCATTCGAGTACCTCGGCAACAGCATGCGGCTCGTGATCACGCCGCTCACGGACAGGTGCTACCGCACACTCATGGGCGCGATCCACCTGAACCTCGGCGGCGCGCCGGAGGGGCCAGCGGGAACGGGCAAGACCGAGACAACCAAGGACCTCGCGAAGGCCATCGCGATCCAGTGCGTGGTCACCAACTGCTCGGACGGACTCGACTACCTCGCGATGGGCAAGTTCTTCAAGGGCCTCGCGAGCTCCGGCGCGTGGGCGTGCTTCGACGAGTTCAACCGCATCCAGCTCGAGGTGCTCTCGGTCATCGCGCAGCAGATCCTGTGTATCCAGCTCGCGAAGGCGCAGCACGTCGCGAATTTCGTGTTTGAAGGCACGGAGCTGCGGCTGAACCCGACGTGCTGTCCGTTCATCACGATGAACCCCGGGTACGCCGGCCGCGCCGAACTCCCGGACAACCTCAAGGTGCTCTTCCGCACCGTGGCGATGATGGTGCCGGACTACGCCATGATCGCCGAGATCATGCTCTACTCGTACGGCTACATGGACGCGAGCGCGCTCTCGAAGAAGATCACGACGACGTACACGCTCTGCTCGGAGCAGCTCTCGTCGCAGTCGCACTACGACTACGGCATGCGCGCGGTCATGGCGGTGCTGCGCGCCGCGGGCAATCTCAAACGCGCCGAGGGCCACCTCCAGGAAGGCACGCTCGTGCTGCGCTCGATTATCGACGTGAACCTGCCCAAGTTCCTGTCGCCCGACGTGCCACTATTCAACGGGATCGTCTCGGACCTCTTCCCGGGCGTGAAGATCGACCCGCCAGACCGCACCGACATGCTCGCGGCCATCGCCACGGTCTGCAAGCGCATGAACCTGCAGCCGGTGCCCAACTTCGTCGAGAAGGTCATCCAGATCTACGAGATGATGATCGTGCGTCACGGCTTCATGGTCGTCGGAATGCCGTTCTCTGGGAAGACGAGCTCCTGGCGCGTGCTCGCAGACGTGCTCGCGCATCTGCATGCGCGGTTCCCGACCGACGCGAGGTACACGGACGTGCAGGTCGCGGTGATCAACCCCAAGTCCGTCACGATGGGCCAGCTCTACGGCCAGTTCGACGCCGTCTCACACGAGTGGAACGACGGCGTGCTCGCGATCAACTACCGCAACCTCGCGACGAGCGCGTCGCCGGACCGCAAGTGGCTCATGTTCGACGGGCCGGTCGACGCGGTCTGGATCGAGAACATGAACACCGTGCTGGACGACAACCGCAAGCTGTGCCTCATGAGCGGCGAGATCATCGCGATGAGCCCCGTCATGAGTATGATGTTCGAGCCGATGGACCTGCTCGTGGCATCACCCGCGACCGTGTCGCGCTGCGGCATGATCTACATGGAACCGGAGCAGCTCGGGTGGCTGCCGGTCGTGGACTCGTGGCTCGACTCGATCACGCAGCTCGACGACGCTCCGGCAGCAGCAGCATCGCCACCCGGTCCGACCGAGATCAACAGTGAGCAGCGCGCGCTCATCGCCTTCCTCTTCGCGTGGCTTGTCGAGCCCTGCATCGCGTTCGTGCGCAAGGAGCTCGTGGAGCTCTCGCCGACCGTCGACACGAACCTCGTCGTGAGCCTGCTCCACATCTTCGAGGCGCAGCTCTGCAAGCTGCCGCGCGAGCCCAACGCGAAGAAGAAGGCGGTCATCGAGGCGTCGTTCCTCTTCTCGCTCACGTGGTCGGTCGGCGAGAGCGTGAACGCGGAGGGCCGAGCGCGGTTCTGCGAGTTCCTCCGTGCGATCATGGAGAGCTTGAGCGCGCTCGAGACCAAGTACGTCGTCGTGAGCCGCGCGCTGCAGGTGCGCAAGTGGACCAAGCCGACGTTCGAAGACGGCAAGAGCACGCACACGTTTGCACTGCCCGTGCCCGCGAAAGGGAACCTGCACGACTACTACTTCGACGTCGCGAACGGCAAGTGGCTCAAGTGGGAGGAGCTGCTCGGCGAGTACGTGATCGCGGCGAACACGCCGTTCAACCAGATCGTCGTGCCAACGATCTTCACGGCGCAGCTCGAGTGCCTCGTGCAGCTGCTCGTGGCGAACCAGCGCAAGGTGCTCGTGTGCGGTCCCACGGGCACGGGCAAGTCGTGCTACATGGCGTCGATCCTGAACGAGGCGCTGCCGCAGGATCAGCACGCGGTCATCATGCTGTCATTCTCGGCCAAGACGTCGGCCAACATGACGCAGAACATCATCGACGGCAAGCTCGACAAGCGCCGCAAGGGCGTGTTCGGGCCGCCCATGGGCAAGCGCGCGATCGTGTTCGTCGACGACCTCAACATGCCGCTCATCGAGACGTACGGCGCGCAGCCGCCGATCGAGCTCGTGCGGCAGCTCATCGACAGCGAAGGCTACTACGACCTCAAGGAGATGGCGTGGCGCAAGGTCGTCGACACGATCGTGCTCGCGGCGATGGGTCCCCCCGGAGGCGGCCGCAACGCCGTCACGCCGCGGCTGCTGCGCCACTTCAACCTGCTCTGCTTCTCCGAGTTCGACGACGCGACGCTCACGCGCATCTTCTCGTCGATCCTGTCGTGGCACTTTGGCAGCGGCGCGTTTGCTCCGGAGGTCAAGCGGCTCTCCGACGCGGTCGTGGCCGCGACGCTCGAGCTGTACCAGCTCGCGATGCAGGCGCTGCTGCCGACGCCCAAGAAGTCCCATTACACGTTCAACCTGCGCGACTTCGCGCGCATCGTGCAGGGCGTGATGCTCGTCGAGCCAAGCGAGCAGTTCACGGCGCCGTCGCTCGTGAAGCTCTGGGTGCACGAGTCGCTGCGCGTGATCGGCGACCGGCTCGTCGACGACGACGACCGCGAGTGGTTCCACGACACGCAGCGCAAGCTCGCGATCCAGCACTTCGCGAGCAACTTCGACAAGGTCTTCGCGTCGCTCAAGCGCGGCCGCGACGGACCGGTCACGGCGGCCGACATGCGCAACCTGTTCTTTGGGGACTACCTCGAGCCGGACGCGAGCCCGCGGCGGTACAAGGAGATCGACGTGCGGCTCGACGGTGAAGTCGACGGGCTCGCGAGCCTCGTGCAGTGCCTCGACGGGTACCTCGCCGAGTACAACGGCGTGTCCCGCAAGCCCATGAACCTCGTGATGTTCCTGTTCGCGATCGAGCACCTCTCGCGCGTCGTGCGCGTGCTCAACATGCCCGGTGGCAATGCGCTGCTCGTGGGCGTCGGCGGCAGCGGCCGGCAGAGCCTCACGCGACTCGCGGCGTTCATCGTCGACTTCGAGCTCAAGCAGATCGAGATCTCCAAGAACTACACGATGACCGAGTGGCGCGAGGACATGAAGGATGTGTTGCGGCGCGCCGGCACGGGTGCGCGGCCGCTCGTGTTCCTCTTCAGCGACACGCAGATCAAGTACGACGGCTTCGTCGAGGACATCAACAACATGCTCAACGCGGGCGAGATCCCGAATCTGTTCCCGTACGACGAGCGCGTCGGGATCTGCGAGGCCGTGCGGCCGCACGTGAAGGAGAAGCTCGGCAAGGCCGCGGGCGACAACATGGGCCAGTCGCAGCTCTACGCGTTCTTCCTACAGCGCGTGCGCAGCAACCTGCACGTCGTGCTCGCGT
The DNA here is from genome assembly GCA_023333695.1 of Globisporangium yorkense. NCBI lineage: Eukaryota > Oomycota > Peronosporomycetes > Pythiales > Pythiaceae > Globisporangium > Globisporangium yorkense. Next base: position 14,559 of record JAASFH010000193.1, read on the forward strand.
GCTCGCCGATCGGCGACGCGTTCCGCGACCGGCTGCGCAAGTTCCCGTCGCTCATCAACTGCTGCACGATCGACTGGTTCACGGCGTGGCCGGCGGACGCGCTCGTGGCCGTCGCCGAGAAGTTCCTCTCGGACGTCGAGATGGACTCCGCCGACGTGCGCAAGGCCATCGTCGACACGTGCCAGTACTTCCACGTGAGCGTCATGGCCCACTCGGCGCGGTTCCTCAAGCACCTGCGGCGCCAGAACTACGTCACGCCGACGTCCTACCTCGAGCTCATTGTGGCGTTCAAGAGCTTCCTCGCGCGCCGCCGCGACGCCGTGCAGGCTGCGCGGAACCGCTACGTCGTGGGGCTCGACAAGATCGACTTCGCTGAGACGAATGTGTCAGTGATGCGCAAGGAGCTCGAGGACCTGCAGCCCGTGCTCGACCAGTCCACGAAGGACACGGACGTGCTCATGGCGGAGATCCAGGCCAAGCTCCCGGGCGTCGAGGTCAAGCGCAGCGAGGTGCAGGCGGACGTCGCGGTCGCGGACGCGTCCAAGGCGCAGTGCGAGGCGCAGAAGGCGAGCGTCGAAGCGGACCTGGCCGAGGCGATCCCGGCGCTCGAAGAAGCGCTCAAAGCGCTCGACACAATCAAACCGTCGGAGATCAACGAGGTCAAGTCGATGGCGAACCCACCCGCGGGCGTCAAGCTCGTGTGCGAGGGCGTGTGCCAGATGCTCGGCATCAAGCCTGCGCGCATCCCCGATCCGCAAGACCCGTCGAAGCGCATCATGGACTACTGGGGGCCGTCGCAGAAGATGCTGAGCGATCCGGGCTTCATCACGACGCTCAAGAAGTTCGACAAGGACAACCTGGACCCGAAGATCATGAAGGTCGTCGTGACCAAGTACATCTCAGACGAGAACTTCAGCCCGGAGAAGGCCGAGAAGGCGTCCAAGGCGGCCGCGGGGCTCTGCAAATGGGTCCACGCCATGGCGTTGTACGACAACGTCTCGAAGGTGGTCGCGCCCAAGCGCGAGGCGCTCCGCGAAGCCGAGACGCTGCTGGAAGAGACACTCAAGCAGCTCAACGAGAAGCTCGCGCAGCTCAAGGAGGTCGAGGACGGGCTCGCCGACCTGCAGCGCCAGTTCGACGCTGCGACCAAGCAGAAGCAGAACCTCGAGTTCCAGGTCGACCTCACGGGCAAGAAGCTCGTGCGCGCGTCTACGCTCATCGAGAGCCTCGGCGGCGAGAAGACGCGCTGGACCGAGTTCGCCGAGGACCTGCGCGCGCAGTACAGCCGCCTCACGGGCGACGTGCTCGTGTCGGCGGGCGTGGTCGCGTACCTCGGCCCATTCACGTCCGTGTACCGGCAGGAAGCAGTGAACGACTGGGTGCAGCGCTGCAAGCAGCTTGGCATCCCGTGTAGCGACTCGCCGTCACTCAACGGCTCACTCGGCGACGCGGTGCTCATCCGCAAGTGGAACATCGACGGGCTCCCCACCGACGGCTTCTCCGTGGACAACGGGATCGTCGTGTTCAACTCGCGGCGGTGGCCGCTGCTGATCGACCCGCAGGGGCAGGCGAACAAGTGGATCCGCAACATGGAGAAGGAGCGGCAGCTCGCGGTCATCAAGCTCACGGACGGTGACTACATGCGCACGCTCGAGAACGCGGTCCAGTTCGGCACGCCTGTGTTGCTCGAGAACGTCGGCGAGGAGCTCGACCCATCGCTCGAGCCGCTGCTGCTCAAGCAGACGTTCAAGCAGGGTGGTGTGACGTGCATCCGACTCGGCGACGCCACGGTCGAGTACGCCGAGAGCTTCCGGTTCTACATCACGACGAAGCTGCGGAACCCGCACTACCTCCCGGAGGTGTCGGTGAAGGTGACGCTGCTCAACTTCATGATCACACCGCGCGGACTCGAGGACCAACTGCTCGGCATCGTCGTGGCGCAGGAGCGACCCGACCTCGAGGAGCAGAAGAACCAGCTCATCGTGCAGAGCGCGCGCAACAAGGGGCTGCTCAAGGACATCGAGGACAAGATCCTGCACATCCTGAGCTCATCCGAGGGCAACATCCTCGAGGACGAGGACGCGATCCACACGATGAACCAGAGCAAGCAGGTCGCCGACGAGATCAAGAAGGAGCAGCGCGTGGCCGAGACGACCGAGCGCGAGATCGACGCCGTGCGCCAAGGGTACCAGCCCGTGGCGTACTCGAGCCAGGTGCTTTTCTTCTGCATCGACCAGCTCGCGAACATCGAGCCCGTGTACCAGTACTCGCTCTCGTGGTTCCTCCACCTGTTCGTCGCGAGCATCCAGCAGAGCGACAAGAGTCCGGACCTCGCGCAGCGGCTGCAGCACCTCGACGCGCACTTCACGTACGCGCTCTACCGCAACGTTTGCCGCTCGCTGCTCGAGAAGGACAAGCTCATGTTTGCGTTCCTGCTCTGCGTCTCGATCAAGCAGGGCAAGAGCGAGGTCGAGAGCGCCGAGTGGTACTTCCTGCTCACGGGCGGCGTGGCGCTCACCGAGCCGCCGCCGAACCCGGCCAAGCTCTGGCTGAGCGACAAGCAGTGGGCCGAGTTCTCGCGCCTGAGCGCACTACCGGCGTTCCCATGCATCATCGACGAGTTCCTCGAGGCGGAGGACCAGTGGAAGGCTGTGTATGACAGCCCAGTGGGTCACACGCTGCCGTTCCCGGGACTCCTGGGAACTGTGAGTCCGTTCCGACGGCTGCTCGGGCTGCGGTGCATCCGCCCGGACCTGCTCGTCGTCGGCGTGCAGCGCTTCCTCGTGGACGAGATGGGCGAGAAGTTCGTCAAGCCGCCGCCGTTCGATCTCGCGCTCTCGTACGCGGACAGCAGCGTGGCGTCGCCGCTCGTGTTCATCCTCTCGCCCGGCTCGGACCCGATCAGCGCGGTGCTCAAGTTCGCTGACTCGCTGAGCCAGCGCGCGGAGACGATCTCGCTCGGGCAGGGCCAGGGGCCGATCGCCGAGCGCATGATCGTGCGCGCGCGCGAGGCCGGGACGTGGGTCGTGCTGCAGAACTGTCATCTCGCGCCGAGCTGGATGCCGACGATGGAGAAGATCGCCGAGGACATCAAGCTCGAGAACACGCACCACGACTTCCGCATGTGGTGCACGACGTACCCGTCGAACGTGTTCCCGGCCGCGGTGCTGCAGAACGGCGTCAAGATGACGAACGAGCCGCCGCAGGGGCTGCGCGCGAACCTGCTCGGATCGTACATGTCGGACCCGATCGCCGAGAAGGGCTTCCTCGAGTCCGTGGACAAGGGCCGGGAGTTCCGTGTGCTGCTCTTCGCGCTCTGCTTCTTCCACGCGCTCGTGCGCGAGCGGCGGCAGTTCGGGCCGCTCGGCTGGAACATCCAGTACGAGTTCAATGAGTCCGACCTGGGCATCAGCATCCGGCAGCTCGCCATGTTCGTGGACGAGAACGCCGAGATCCCGCTGCGCGCGCTGCAGTACTGCACGGGCGAGTGCAACTACGGTGGCCGCGTGACCGACGACAAGGACCGGCGTACGCTCATGTGCATCCTCGCGCGGTTCTACTGCCTGGACGTGTTCCGCGACGGCTACGCGTTCGACGAGGGCGGCGGCGTGTACACGCTCCCACCGGACGGCGCGTACGAGACGTACCTCAAGTTCATCGAGGAGCTTCCGCTCGTGGCACCGCCCGGTGTCTTCGGGCTTCACGAGAACGCCACGATCACGAAGGACCAGAACCAGACGACGAAGCTCTGCGCCGACATCCTGCTCACGCAGTCGTCCGGCGGCGGCTCGGGGGACGCCGGCAGTTTGTCCCAGGAAGACATGGTCGAGGCCGTCGCGAACGACATCCTGGCGCGGCTGCCGGACAACTTCGACATGGAGGTGGCGCAGATCCGGTATCCGGTGCAATGGGATGAGTCCATGAACACGGTGCTATGCCAAGAGCTCGTGCGGTTCAACAACCTCACGTCGACGATCCGCGCGAGCCTCGTGAGTCTGCGCAAGGCGCTCAAGGGGCTCGTGGTCATGTCCGCCGAGCTCGAGAACGTGCTCCACTCGCTCTTCTACGGCAAGATCCCGGCGATGTGGGCGGCCAAGTCGTACCCGTCGCTCAAGCCGCTCGGCAGCTACGTGAACGACCTGCTCGAGCGCATCAGCTTCTTCAGCAAGTGGCTGCTCGACAAGCCGCCGACCGTGTACTGGATCTCGGGCTTCTTCTTCACGCAGGCGTTCCTCACGGGCGCGAGCCAGAACTACGCGCGGCGCTACACGATCCCGATCGACCAGCTCGGCTTCGACTACGAGCCCATGCCGCGCACCGAGTACTCGCAGAAGCCCAAGGTTGGTGGTGGCCATGTGCTGTGCTGAGGGATCTGGTGCTAACTCGATTCGTGAACTGCGCAGGACGGCGTGTACGTGCGCGGGCTGTTCCTCGAAGGCGCCAAGTGGAGTAAGAGTGAGCACTCGCTCGCCGAATCGGACCCGAAAGTGCTCTTCTCGCTCGCGCCGGTGATCCTCTTCCGGCCGGTCAAGAAGAGCGAGATGAGCGTGCAGCACACCTACGCGTGTCCTGTGTATAAGACCAGGTGCGTCTCGTGTCGAGGGGGTGGTGGTGGTAGTGGCTGGTGGAGGCTTCTTGCCGGCAGCGCGAACGGTGTGTTCAAGAGCTAACGGACGACTGTCGATATCTGCGAGCAGCGAGCGGCGCGGGACGCTGTCGACCACGGGCCACTCGACGAACTTCATCTGCTACATCCGCGTGCCGACGAACAAGCCTGACTCGCACTGGGTCTCGCGCGGCGTCGCGATGCTCTCGCAGCTGGACGACTAAGCTGAGTGTGGAGACTGGAGACCTTGGAGCTGCATGAATCATGGAGCCACCTCGAGATCGGGTGATCGCTATGAAGCGAGCGGGAGCGTGAATCAGCTTTGAGATGGATATCGGGCGAGAGAGTGATAGAGTGAGCAAGTGAGAGCTTGAGGATGCCTGGGATCATGCCACCCTTCGAGGTGACGTGGCTCTGCTCGATGTGTTGATGTGAGCGAATAGAGAGGGATGGCGAGTCCCATTCGCAGTGTCGATCTCTCGGGTCGAACGGCTCCCTGGCCAAACAGCCTTCTGTCGCGTGAACGGTGCGGTCGATCAAGCACATGCAAGCGGACGCTGGCTGTGTCTGCACCGACCCAACTGCGCAGGCCGCCATCGCCGCCCGCCGCGGTCATCGTTCCAGCGCACACGAGCCACGAACCCTTCCCTTCGTCTCTGTTCCGGCCGGACGGCGGCGCAAAGAGAGGTCCACTATGAAACAAAATCGCGCTTCATGGGCATCAATGCCAGCAACAATAAGCGCCTGCAAGAATCGTGGAGCACCGACCGACATCATCTTCCGCAGCCTACGGCGTAGTGTGCATCCATCTGCGTTCTCCAGCGCAGTTCGCATGGCCGGCTTGATCGATCGCATGGACAAGCGTCGAAACAGAACCCCGAACATTTGTTATTAACATTTGTTCGCAAAACTCTGCTCGCATACAAACTTCAAGTGATCAGCCGTTAGACAAATCCCCTCTCTTTCTTCATTATCGAATCCTCTCTTCCCGCACATTTCCAATAGTGAAGAAATCGCGGGTAGACTGCCAGCATTTGGCGGGAGACCAGCAGGCTTCGCGCCACGCCAGGCCAGCATCGCTCGCCATCCGCATCACACTCCGCCTCCTCCCTCCTCCTGCGCACTGCCGCCGCCACCGTCGTATCTCCTCTTATCAACTATGGAATGGGACGACGCGCTGAGCCTGAGCTGCGACGAGAGCTTCGACGAGAGCTGCGATGACGCCGCCATGGAGGTGACGGTCGAGGAGGAAGCGGTGCGTGGCACACGTCCGCACACACGTCCGCGCCAGTGTGGCTGGGATTAGGATATGGCTGACCCATACACTTTGGGATGAACGCAGCGCCTCGCGCTCGAGGACCTGGACATCGACATGGTGTACCGCGCGATGCTGCGCCAGGAGCTCGCGCGCCCCGACTTCTCGCGCAAGTACGAGTACCTCAAGTACCGGCGCATCCTCGTCGACTGGATGTGCGAAGTGGGCGAGGAGATGCAAGTGCGCAAGGAGACGGTGCACACGGCCATCGCGTATCTCGAGCGCGTGCTGGCGGTGCGTCTCCTATCGATTGCGTGTTGCGTCTGCGTATGGTGGCGGCGTGCACGGTGTATACGCGAGTGGCTGGTGCTGACGGTCTCTCGATCGCATTTGGACACGCGGTAGACGGACAAGCTCCCCGCGAAGGACCGCTTCCAGCTGCTCGCGCTGAGCTGCATCCTGATCGCGTCCAAGTACCTCGGGCCGGAGGAGGAAGTGCCGCCGATCTCCGAGTTCTGGGAGTTCGGCAACCGCTGCTACAGCTACGAGGAGATCCACGAGATGGAGCTGCTCACGCTCTCCAAGTACGTTCGTCACCAAGTGGACACGCGCTGGAAATAGGTGGGCAGTTGGCTGACTCATGCTCGTCCCCCTTCCCAGGTTGCAGTGGTCGCTCACAGCGCTCACGCCGATCCACTTCACGCGCTACTACCTCTCGCAATCCGTGCTCTTCTGCGACGACGAGATCCAGGGCGCGAGCATGGTCGAGGAGGCGCTCGAGTACTATCACAAGTACAACGAGTTCTTCGTGGACCTGTGTCTGCAAGGTGCGTGCCGAGCACGGGGATCATGGTTGGTCGCTCCCATGTCGTAGCGTGCTGACGATGTCGCCTTCTGCCTTCTTCCTTCCTACAGAGTACCAGTTCCAGGCGTACCGACCGTCCCTCGTGGCGGCGGCGATCCTCGCGGCGTCCAGGAAAGCGCTCGGCATGAGTCCGCTCTGGCGCGAGGAGCTCACGGTGCTGACGGGCTACGGCGAGGAGCAGGTCGAGCCGTGCTTCTGCGCGCTCTGGTCCCACTACGTCACGACCTTCGGCGACAAGAACGCGTCGGGGATGGAGTGCTCGCCGACGGGCGTCGCCGACTTCTAGGCCGGCGCAGATAGGTAGTAGTAGTTGTAGTCAATAGCCCCCGTATTTATGGCCGCCGCGTGCGTCGTCGTCGTCGCGATCGCCGCTCGCCATCCGCTCATCATCACATGGCGGGCGCGAGCGGCAGCGATCCGCGCGAGCGACAGCACCAGACGAGCCTCTTTGCGTAGCGTTCGTGGACGATGAGCTGCATGGTAAGCGCCAGAGCGTAATCTACTTGGCCATCCGAGCATCCGAGAGTTCGATTCGTATGGAGCAAGTGTCCGTGTCTGGAGCTGGAGGTTCGTTCGTTGTTAGTGGTGGGGGAGTAAGTAGGTTAGTGTGGATAGGAACATTGCAAGTTGGTCTAATCGCAACTCTGTCACGGCCACGGCAGCGAGCGGTCTGAGTCGCCGATCTCGCCGCCGCGCACGTGGCTCGACGGCACCTTCACGTCGTAGTAGCCGACGCCCGGACTCTCGCTCTTGGGCAGGAACGAGTCGCGCGTGGCCTTAGCGCGCGACATGACGGCGCCGCGCGACGAGAGCGACGTCGGTACCGCCATCTCCGACACCGTGGCCGCGTACTTCTGCGGGATGTAGTTGTACCGGCTGTTGAGGTTCTTGACGCACTGCGCGCGCGGCGACCGCGGCGTGCTGCTGCTGGTGCGCCGGTCGGAGCTGTGGGATGCCACCGACGCGTCCGAGCGCATGTTCTCGGCTGTGTGCTGGCGGCGCAGCGACGACTGGCGCGCGCTGCGCGGCGCGTTCGAGCGGTTCGAGTAGTTCGAGTAGCCGGAGACCGACGACACGTTCGACGACTGGTAGTACGAGGCGCTCTTGGGCGGCACACCCGCCTTCGAGTCCATCGCTTCCAGCACCTCCGGCGTCAGTCGGAGCTTCAGCGACGCTGCCGACGACGCAGAGGTGGCGGCGATGGTCGACGCAGGAGCCGAGTGCGGCGGCGCAGGGATGGAGACGCTCGGACCCGCGTCGCTCGCACCGCCTCTGCTCTTCACGCGTCCGCGTACGGCGGTGAGCTTTTCGTGGAAGAGCTCGATCTGGCGCGCGATCTGCTTCGCTTCCTCGTGCTTCTTGAGCAGCGCGACTTGCAGCGTCTTGATCTGGTCCACGAGCAGCTCCTCGGTCTCGTCCTCGTTCTGGTTCGAGTCGCGGTCGCTCGCACGCACGTCCACTGGTTCTTCGTCTGCGTCGCCTGCGCGGCTCGGCCGGTGCGCACGCTGTCCGTTCGGTAGCGCTGGGGAGCTGCCGCCTTGGTTGTTGCGCTGGTTATCGTTCGCATCGGCCTCGCGTCCGTCGTCTCTGCTCTCCTGCGAGCTGCGGCGGCTGCGGCCGGAGCGCTTGCTGCTGCTACTGAGACCGTTCCGGCTCCCAGGTGGTCCTGACACGAGCATCTCCACCATACGCGAACCCGACTCGGTGCTCGTCGCGCGCGACCTTTCTCGGTTCGACCGCGGAGGACTCACGCTGTCGTCCTCGGGTTTCGGAGACGACTGCGCTCGACGCCGTGTGGCAGAGGAGCGAGTCTCGGTCGGAGGCGTCGTCGCCGCCGTCGTCACTGGGTTCGCAGCTGCCATGAGCAGCGTGGACCGCAGCGACGGCTCCTTGTAGCCGCGGAAGCTGATCTCGAGCGGGATCTTGGCATTCTTGATGAGGTCGTGCACCTGGCGCAGCCCGAGTTCCTCGAGGGGCGTGTCGGCGATCTTGACAACGCGCACGCCCGTCTCCAAGCGCTCGTAGTGGGTCGCGGTCGAGTGCGGGTAGATGTTCGCCACCACGATGTGCTCGTTGTTTTGCTTGAGCGTGAAGCCGAGCGGCAGCCGGTGGAACATGATCACGAAGTCGAACATCTCTCGGCCGTCCGACGACGCGCTGCTCACGATGCTCGGCGCGAGCGCGGCGCCTGCTGCCGCGCCGGGCTTCTCCGTGATGCCGAGCTCGATCTCGTCGTCGTCCGCGCAGCAGCTCCCGATCATCTCAGCCGCCTTGAGAAACTCCTCGCGCGCCGTGTGGTAGATCGTGTTGAAGTCCGGGATCTCGCACGCTGGGAACGCGAGGTGGTACTCTGCGACCGCCGTCGCGATCATCGCCTCGCACGGCCACTCGCGCTGCACGCGGCACGTGAACTTGAGGCCGAGCACGCCGATGACGAGCCGCACCGCCGCGTGTTCAACAGGCTGTGTCTGTTGGTGTTGTGTCTGCGGCTGCCGCACATCAGGTGCTCGCTGCTGCGGCGACTGCTTCGCCCGCGTCTTGGGCTGTGGTGTCGGCGAAGCCTTCGCTCCCGCCGCTCTCGCCTGCGTCCGTGGCGCGCTCTTTACTGTCTGCGGGGAGCCTGCGCGCGCTCGGCGCTCCGCCTCGGCCGTCGCCATCGCGGCAGCGTGCGCCATGGCGGAGACTCGCGTGCTGCCGGTGGATTGTGGTGCTGGCGGCGGGGCTGCAGCTGAGAGGCGGCGCACGCGCTCAGAGCTGCGGGGCGGCGCCGCCGGGACGCTGCTGCTGTTTCTGCGCACAGCAGACGTCGTTGGCGTCGTCGCGCTCATGCGGGTCACGGAGGAAGGTGATAAGCGTCGATGTCGGACGACGACGTCGACGTGGAACTGCTCGTGCTTGGTGCTAAAAATGAGCATGTCACCAACAGAAACGGGTATAGTGAAGAAATTAAGTTAAACTGAATTTCTTCACTATAGATTTTCACAACAGTCAGTCGCGAAAACGATGTTCAGAAGTGTAGCCACTTATCTGACTGACAAGCAACATTGTGTGAGCAATGTCAAGGTGCAGCCGATATCTGAAGTCGTTGTTCTGAAAGAACACAGTGAGAGTGCGGAACTACAGACAACAGTCTTGGTACCAGCGGAGACACAGCAGTCGGGGATAATTCGTAATCCCGAATTGAACACATCGAATCGCCCCCCAACATTACTGTTTTCTCCAGAGGTAGAGTGGTGTAGCAGACTGAAAACCAACCAAACAGTCCGGGTTCAAACCCAGCGAGAGACCGTAGCAAGTCATGAACCCCACAGTCCCTTGTCCGATGCACTGATGCCGCTAGACTCCGCTTCGTCGCCGAGTTCGTGCTGGTACAGCTCTTTCGCCTCCATCTGGATTCACTCCCGCGAGACCTCCTTCATCGCACGCAAGTGCATGATCTTGTCGAACAGCGCGTCCCAACTTCGCCGAGGCATGGCTTCGCACCTGCGCCACCCACACGCAATCTTGTAGCCGGTGAGTTCTTGATCCCCTTCCGATGGAACAACCAGTAACGAATCTGCGCGCCGGAGATTTTCCACCTAAGCTGGTCTCAAAAGTGGTGCTCTACTCGCGTTAGTACAGCGAACGCTGTTCATCATCAGCAAGTTCGAGACAAAGTACCGATGCATCGGCGGCTCCCTGTGCACGGAGTGAACGTCAGCCGGACTGTGCAGCTTCTCAAATTACTGCCTTCTTCAACCAGTGTACAACGAACTAGGTACACTAGCGGCATCTTTGAGGTTCGAACCTTGGGAAGCAGTGGCTTTCATCTGCATTGAGACAGTAAGGCACTGCCTGGATCCAAAACCTTGCACTCCATTGACACATACATGAATCTTCGTTGACGCATGCTCTCACGCACTCACTCTCACAGGAGCCGCCGATACGAGAGCACGTCGTGGCACGTGTCGCACACGCGCACCGGACTCGTGAGCTGGAACTTGGGGATCGGCAGCTTGTGGCGCGAGCAGTTGTAGCACACGCCGCGGCCGCAGTGCCGGCAGTGATGCTTGCGCATCGCCATGCGGAACGCGGCGCGGCACGACGCACACTCGCGCGCCTGGTCGTCCGCGACCCACTCGGGCGGGTGCGCCAGGTTGCGCAGCACAGGCACCAGCATCGCGCCTTGGTTTGTTGTCTCCGCGAGCGCGACGACGCTCCGCCCCGCCGCGTCCTCCAGGTGCACTTGCGCGCCGGCGATCACGAGCGCGATCGCCACGCTCTCGCTTGCTCTACCCACCGCGAGGTGCAGCGCCGTGCTGCCGTCCAAGCTCTGCACGTGAATGTTCACGCCGTGCTCAATCTGTAGTCAAAGCAGCAGCATAGCGAACCGTCAGACTTCCTCTCACCACGACACATCCATGGAGAACTGGACGAGCACCAGACAACCAGCGACGACACGTACAAATACGTCGACGACCGAGTCCGGGCCGCTCTGGTGGGAGCAAAAGAGATGCAGCGGCGTGTACCCGAACCAGTTTGTGTGGTTCGGGTTCGCGCCGTTCTCGAGCAACACCTGGATCATCTTCTGGCACCGATCGGACGGCGACATCGCCGCTAGGTGCAGCGCTGTGTTGCCCTTGAGGTCCTCCTGGTTCACGACAAACTGCGCCGCCGTGTCCGAGTCGTTGTCGTCGGTCGTGCTCTGCGCGTCGTCGCCCTTTCCGTCGTTGGCGCTGTTCGAGTCGCCGTTCGCGAGCGACAGCTTCTCCGAGTGCTTGCGGAACAACTGGGTCCGCTCGAACGCCTCGTTCTCGCGCAGCAGGATCAGCGCCACCGACGTGTGGCCGTTCGCTGCAGCGACGTGGAACGCCGTTTGCCCCTGGTCGTCCACGATGTCCTGCTGGCACGCGCTACGGATGAGCATGTCGACGATGCCGACGTTGCCCTTCGCGGCGGCGACGTGGAGCGGAGTCTGACCGCGGCGGTTCGGGATGTTCGGGTTCGTCTTGAACGAGCTGCTTAGCAGGATCTCGGCGACCTCCATGTTCCCAGCGCAGTGGAGCGCAGTGTTGCCCTCGTCGTCCTGCAGGTTTGCCACGGCGCTGTGACTCAACAGCAGCTCCACGACCTGCGAGTGGCCCTTCCGACTCGCGATGTGCAGCGGCGTCTGTCCACGCCCAAACTCCGCGACGATCTCCTTGTCGCCTTCCTCCAGCTGCGAAATCATGTTCACCTGTGCGTTGTTCTGCTCGATGAGGATCTGGCAGTGCTGCACGCTCCCGCTCGCGCACGCCAGGTAGAACACCGGGATCTTGTCGGTGAGCAGGAAGTACGGCGCGTGTTCGTCTACGAGCAGCCGCCGGACGATCGAGTCGTTCCCGGTCTTGAGCGCCGCGACGAGCGGCAGGTCGCTCTCGTCGCTACTGACCTTGTCGAGCGGCTCGCCGCGCTTCAGCAGCTCGTTCACGACGCGGCCGAGCTGGTACCGGATCGCGACCACGAGCGGTGTGTCCGAGCGCTGCTTGAGGATCGCGCAGAGCCGCTCGGTGGTGCACCGCCGGCCCACTTCTGTGTGCACCAGCGCCTCGAACTTGTCCTCCGGCACGACCTTCAGCTTGCGCATACACAACTCTTGTAACTGTGTGATCGATGCCAAGCAGCCTGCGAGCACGAGGGCTTCGTCGTCGTCGTCGTCGTCACCGTCTTGAGCATCACTGGTTGAGTCGCGGAACCCGCTCTCCTTCACACCAGCAGCAGCTCTCGGAGACCGCAGCGACGTCGGCAGCAAGTCGTCCGCCGCTTTCTTGCTCACTCTCCGCTTCGGCGCAGCAACAGCAGCAGGGTGCTTGGCTGCCAGCACGCTGTCAGCGAACACGAGCACGTCCAGGATCCTCCGCAGCATCTCGGGGCTCCACTCGTCCGTCCCACCATTCTGCTGCTGCTGCGTTGTAGTAGCAGCAGCAGTGTCCACCGCATCCTGCTCGCTGTTCGCGAGCGTCTCGGTATCTCGATCGCTTCTTCCCGCCAGCATCCCCACGATCTGCTCCACGCAAATCTCCAGCAGCGACGGCACCAAATACACGAACGACGCGCGCAGCAGCTCCTTCCAGAACTCCTGGCGCTCGCGCTGCTTCGCCGCCGTCGCCGCTCTCCCCATCACCTCTACCTGCCGCTCTCCCTCACTACCGCCCTCGCTGCTGCTACTGCTGCCTCCGCCGCTGTCGACCACTTCGCTCGTGTACAAGAAGTACACGAGCGCCGCGAACACCCGGAACGGCGTGTCGCGCACGTGGATCTTGAGCGGGAAGCGCACGCGGCTCGGCACGTGCGAGCTCGTGGAGCGCCGCAGCGCCGCGCGGAACGTTCCGCTGCGCAGCGCCAGCACCAGTCGGTGCGCCGGCAGCAAGTGGTGCTCCGGCGGCTCCTCGCTCTCGTCGGCTGCTGCTCCCGCTGCTTCTGCTGTTGTCACATCCGACGCGCGGGTTGGCGACGCGAACACGAAGAGCACGTCGCTGAGGTGGTGGCTCCCGAAGAGATCGCGCAGCGACCGGAGGTCGGCGAGCAGCGCCGCGTCGCCGCCGGCAGATCGCACAACTGACGCGCGCGCTCGTCGCAGCGCAATCGGCGCCGCAGAGACGTCCTCCATCTCGATCGCCGAAGCGATTCTTTTTCCGCCCTTCTTCTCAAGACGATCTCGTGCTCGCCATTCGACAATTGGGGCGAGGTACAATCTATTCTATTGATGTGATGGTGTTGCTGTACATGATTCTAATCTGGTTGGCTTGTTTGGTGCACGAGGCCGGCTTCCATGCGAACTGGGATGTCGCCTCGATCTTTCGAGGCGGCGTCTCCTACGTGAGTATGTGAAGCTCTTCGACAAGTACGTGCAGGCTGGCGTCGCGTGGAAGGACAAGGCGCAGCGGCTTGTCCTCCCCTCTATCCCCACTTGGTGGCCACCCAAGGCGACGAAGAACGCGCAGGATGTAGAGGACGGAGACGGCGCTCGAGATGGCGAGGACCTCGAGAAGGACAATGCGACGCCGAGCGGAAAGTAGTAGCTGAGACCAAGACTGGTGCGGCTGGTTCAGGTTTTATGCCGGCGCCTCGCGGCGGGCTTTCCCCCAGGACCGCTCAGTCTAAGAGAGTCTACAGTGTCTACAGAGCTCTCCAAAGACGTGAATACAAGAACTCCTCGTACCATCTTTCCTCGCGGTCGTCTCGTGTCTGCGTCGTGTAGCTCGCCACAACATCCTCAAGACGCACAACCTGCTAAAAGGTACCTAGCTTGTTTGTCAAGCTTGGCCGGACTTCTTCTCTTGCCAGAAGGAACGATCCAACATTGGTGTGGTGCTAACGTACAATGCTAGGTTCTACCGTCCCTGTGGTGAGTGGTATTGTTGTGAAGATGGAGATTGCTCGGACGAGACCGTCGCG
>JAASFH010000194.1:0-28635 GCA_023333695.1 Globisporangium yorkense
CTTCTCGAGTGGACCACATGGACTCACGTAGTTTGAGCGCACCCCACGATTTGGAGCTTACTTTTTTACTTTGATCGGCTCCGTTTTGCACTTACTCTCTTCCAGCTGGCAGTCGAAATTGGCCGATCTCAAGCCGCGATTCGAGTAGATTTTGGATCGTGAGCTTTAAAGGCCGGCCCTGAGACTCCGCGATCCGGCTGTTCCGGTGTTGGTGTAGAGGGTTGGCAAAGAGGAAATGTGTGTGGTTTTTGGAAGGTGGAGTGGTTCCAGATTCAGATGAAGCGATCTGACGGTAGCACCGGTTTCATGCCATGATTTTGATGTACCAGCGCACCCGCCACTGTATCTCTTGATGTGGTAGGCGTGGTGGTACTCGCGGGAGTTGTTAAGGCAAGGATTTCTAGGGTAAAAAGTTCCTTGGGGAACTTCTACTCTATAATGCAGAATGTTATATATAAAACCATAGAAGTGATTGTTATACTTTCAGAACGGTGTGCCATTTTGTGTCCCAGATTATCATCTGGGTTAGCTAGTGGGTCCACCGAAAGTCGTGGCTGGCAGATCGAACTCGCACACAGTCCGAGAAAACCGCCCACCCACCTCGCGCTCTTCGCGTCCGCGCCGTCCGCTCTCCGCCGGCGCCCTCTCTTTCTCCGCTACCCTCCCTCCGTCTACTACCGCTCCCATGTCGGCGTGGCAGCCGCAGCCGGCGCTGCTGCAGGAGGTCGTGGCGCTGCTGCAGGCGTACATGGTGCCCAACAACCAGGTGCAGCAGGAGTCGTACCAGCGCCTGCAGCAGTTCCAGCAGAACCTCGAGTTCAACCTCTACCTCGTGCACCTGCTCTGCGCGCCGCACGTCGAGCCCAACGTGCGCCAGCTCGCGGGGCTGCTGCTTAAGCGCAACGTCAAGGCCAGCGACGTGGGCGGCAGCAAGTCCCCCGCAGAGCAGGAAATGCTCGCCGTCATCCGCGCGCAGACACTCTCGGTGCTCGTGGACCCGCTGCCGGCGATCCGCAACGCCGCCGGCTCCGTCGTCACGACGTTCGTGTCGCAGTACACGTTCCTCGACGAGTGGCCCGAGCTCATGCCGGCGCTGCTGCTCTGCCTCGAGCAGGCAGCGGACGAGAACGCCGTGGCCGGCGCGTTCGGCGCGCTGCGCAAGATCTCCGAGGACTCGGCGGCCAAGCTCGAGCACTCGCCGAGCCGCCCGCTCAACGCGCTCGTGCCCAAACTGCTGCAGTACTTCCACCACCAGAACCCGGCGTTCCGGCGCGACGCGCTCGAGTGCCTCAACAATGTGCTCGTGTACATGCCCGTGGGGCTCGTCGTGCAGATGGACGCGTTCCTCGCGGGCATCTCGCACCTCACGCAGGACCCGTCCAACGACGTGCGCAAGCTCGTGTGCAAGAGCATCGTGATCCTGCTCGAGGTCGGCGTGCAGTACCTCCTGCCGCACATCGACAGCATCATCCAGTTCATCCTGCGCGCGAACCAGGACGACGACGAGACCGTCGCGATCGAGGCGTGCGAGTTCTGGGCGTCGTTCTGCGACCTGCGCGAGTTCAACGACATCAAGCAGGTGCTGCAGCCGTACCTGCCGCAGATCGTGCCGCTGCTCTTCCAGCGCATGGTGTACAGCGAGGAAGACCTGCTCGACTTCGAGGCCGAGGAGCAGTCGCAGAACGAGAACGTGCCGGACCGCCCGGAGGACATCAAGCCGGTCTTCCACCGCGGCAAGACCGGCGCGGATCACTCGCGCGAGCACGCCGTCGACGATGATGACGACGACGACGATGATGACGACGACGACGACGACGACGACTCGATGCTGCAGTGGAACCTGCGCCGGTGCTCTGCTGCGAGCCTCGACAACCTCGCGAACGGCTACGGGAACCTGATCCTGCCGGACCTGCTGCCGCTGCTGAAGGAGCGGCTGTCGCTGCAGGGTCCGTGGCCGCTCGTGGAGAGCGGCATCCTGGCGCTTGGCGCGATCGCGGACGGCTGCTACAACGGCATCACGGAGCACCTGCCGCACCTGTTCCCGTTCCTGCTTCAGAAGCTCGAGGACCCGGTGCCGCTCGTGCGCAGCATCGCATGCTGGACGCTGAGCCGGTACGCGACGTGGGTGGTGGACCAGGGCGACCACGAGCTGCTCAAGCCGCTCGTCGAGTCAATGCTGAAGCGCATCCTGGACCCGCACAAGAAGGTGCAGGAGGCCGCGTGCTCGGCGTTCTGCACGCTGGAGGAGGAGGCGCGCGAGGAGCTCGTGCCGTACCTCACGCCGATCCTGCAGAACCTCATGTTCGCGTTCGGCAAGTACCAGGCGAAGAACCTACTGATCCTGTACGACGCGATCGGCACGCTCGCGGACTCGATCGGCGACGAGCTGAACCACCCGGAGCTCATCGCGATCCTCATGCCGCCGCTCATCGCCAAGTGGAACCACCTGGACGACCACAGCCGCGAGATCCTGCCGCTGTTCGAGTGCCTCGCGCCGGTCGCGCAGGCGCTGGGCAACGGCTTCCAGGAGTTCGCGCTCACCGTGTACGCGCGCTGCGAGCGCATCATCGGCAACGAGCTGCTCGCGGACGCCATGTACGAGGAGAATCCGACCGAGGCGGAGGAGGGCGACGCCGAGCTCATCGTGTGCGCGCTCGACCTCGTCTCGGGGATCATCGAGGGGCTGACGAACAGCAGCGAGGCGCTGCTTGCGGGCTCCAACATCCTCAACATTGTGATGGGCTGCGTCGGGCACGAAGTGCTGGACGTGCGCCAGAGCGCCATGGGCGTCGTGGGCGACCTCGCCAAGCACGCGCCGGAGGTGCTGCGCCCGGGACTCGGCCACCTCCTGCCGGTGCTGATCAACAACATCGACCCGGACGAGCCGACGGTGTGCAACAACGCGAGCTGGGCGGTGGGCGAGATCGCCGTGCGCATCGGTGCGGACATGCAGCCGTATGTGAACAGCTGCCTCGAGCGGCTCATCGGGATGATCAACCGCCCGAAGCTGCCGCGCAACCTCGTGGAGAACTGCGCGATCACGATCGGGCGGCTCGGGTACGTGTGTCCGACGGTCGTGGGCCCGCGCCTGGGCGAGTTCGCGAAGCGCTGGTGCCGCGCGCTCGCGCATGTGCGCGCGCCGGAGGAGAAGGAGCACTGCTTCCTGGGGCTGTGCTACATGGTCAAGGTGCACCCTGCGGGCATTGTGGCGGACTTTATGTACATGTGCGGTGCGGTGGCGTCGCTCGAAGGCCAGAACCTGGCGAACCCGGAGCTGTCGGACATGCTCTACCAGATCGTGCACGGCTTCAAGGCGAGTCTCGGCGAGAACTGGCCGGGGTACTTTGCGAGCTTCCCGGACCCGCTGCGCGAGTTCCTGATCAAGCGCTTCAACGTGTAAGCGTCGGGGGCTGCGCGCGCGTGTGTGTGGTGAGGGAAGGGAGTGTGGAGGCGTGTGTGTGTATGTGAGGCGAGCGAGAGCCGAGAGCAAGCGAGTGATGACCCTCCTCCTCTTCCCCCCAGACAGAGCACGACGAGAGACGACGAATGGATGGCGACACAAAGAGAAAAGCACAGAAACACACCCGAGCGGCGTCGGCGCGAGAAGCGAGTGAGTCGAGCCGCAGTAGCAGTAGTTAGCAGTAGGAGTCAGGAGACGGCGTGGAGCGAGCGCGGCAGCAGCTCGTCGCTCTGCTCGTGCGCTTGTAGGCAGAAGTAGTTCGTTCCGGGAGCAGTAGCCCTCCCGTCGTAGAGAGGAAGAAGTAAACGCGAAATGGAGAGCACGCAGCACAAGCACCAGCCGCCAAGAGCGAGAGCGCACGCACACGGACGACGCCAGCGATACGAAGTGCTCACGTGCGAGCAGCTACTTCAGTCACTCTTCCTGATTCATCCATCCATCCATCCATCCATCCATCCATCCATCCATCCATCCATCCATCCATCCGATATCACCCCCGACCGCCGACTCGTCGACCTGCTCGCTCGCTCCGGCAGATCGTCTCCAGCTCCATGTCCTCAGCGTGCTCACTCCGATGATCGCCATGCGACTTCTGCTGCCGTTGCGGGCCATGCACGTGCTCGCTTGGTCGCAGTTCTTCCTCGTCCGTCGCGGCCTCCAGCATGGGTTCGTCGCACTCCTCGTGCAGCGTCGATGCGCTGTCGACACCACCTCGTGCTCGCAGATTTCGGCTCGGAGCATTCTCTTCTCCTGTCCGACGAGAAGTCTCTGGAGGCGGCGGCGACGGTGGCGACGAGGTGAACGGTGTGAGGAGATTCACGGCGCTCATGTCTTGCGAGATGGTGGAACTCGCTGAGTCGCTGGCTCCCGCGGCACCAGCCAGCTCGTCGGAGGAGCTCGTTGGGAGTGTCTTTGTCGCGAACTTGAAGTCTTCCGAGAGAAACTCTTGCCATATCCGAGGTGTGTTGAGGCCGCCTTTGGGCGTCGCACTTGCTCTTCCTCCACCTCTTCCTTCTCCATCACCACTCCTACCACCGCTCTTGCCGCCACTCTCGCCATCTCTCGCGGACGAAGAGCTCTTCGAACGACTTCTGGTCGACCGGGTGGGATACGACGAGCTCGGCGTTGACCGTCGAGAGTGTTCGGGGGACGGCATCAGCACCGATGAGGAGGACGACGATGGAGGCGTGAGACCACCCGAGAGATCGCGGGACGACGCTGGAGGCTTCTCTTCGCACGCGAGGAACTCGAGGAACGTCGGGCTGAGTGTCGAGACGCTCCCTTCGACTGCTCCGCTCGTCGTCGTCGTTGATCCTGGTGAGTCCAGGATGAGGCTGTCGTCTCTGTTCGTGTCCTCGCTGCCTGCGGTGAGCAGAGACCAGGAGGCAAAGGATGGAGGAAGAGAGAGGCGAGCAGCAGAACAAGTGGTATACACACAGCAACGTCCATCCACACAGCAGCATGCACATAACTGAGTCACAGCTCCAAGTAGGCTCAGCACACAAGAAGCTGGCGAACGCTACCTTTGCCGTCTCCATCTTCTGCTGCGTCCGACATCAACACTTGGATCGGCGGCGGCGGGGCGATGCGGGCGCTCAGACTGCTGCTGCGAGTCGCGCGAGTGTACGCTGGCGAGTGATACGCATAGAGGTAGTGATGGCGGTGGCGCAACGGATCGTCTTCGCTCGTCTCGATCATCGCGACATCGCCGACGAGTTTCTCGTACCTGCTGCGCGCGTCCTTGGCCGTCTTGCCGGGCAGCGCCGTCGCGATCTTCTGCCACGAGTATGACTTGTCGCTGCTCCAGCTCGCGAGCGCATTCTCGAGGATCTTGTCCTCGTCGAACGTCCAGACTTTGGGCTTGCGGCCGCTCTTGCGCGGCGCACTTGCTTGCAGCATCGCGTCGTTCAGAGTATGTTGCTGTTGTTGTTGCTGGAAGCTTCGAATTCCGGTGTTGAGAGTTGATGCCTTCGCACCGCTCTTGCCTCTGCCCTTCCCATGCTTGCACGACCGACCACCAGCAGCCTCGACGTCGTCGCCTGCGAACATCATGTGGTTCTGTCCGTTCGGGTCGTTTTGGTTGTCGTCGAACCCGCGGTCGCCGAACTCGAGGCTCGACGGGCTCGGGTACTCCTCCTGCACGAGCTGCTGCAGGTAGCAGCGACCGTGCTGTTGCACCTCGTCGGGCGACCTCGTGCGCACGAACGCCGCGATCTTGTGCCACTCATCGCCGCTCTGGTCGCGCCCGAACCGCTCGAGCGCCTGCATGAAGCGGTCGTGCTCGTCGCGCTGCCACTGTGTCGGAGACTGCGTCTGCACCAGCCTCGGCGCGTCATCGGTCTCTGGACCCGCGTCAGTGCTGACGCCGCCTTCGTGCTCGCGGGACTCTCGACGCGCGGCGGCGCTCTTGAGCTCGAGTGCCTGCAGGTGCGCGGGGAGCGGCTTGGGCATCCGCAGCCGCGACACGGGCTTCGCATCATCGTCCTGTGCCGCTTGCTCCATCGCCACCACCGCTGCTGCTGCTGCTGCAGCTCCCAAGTGGGTGCGCAAGTGGTCGCCGCCGAGGTCGTCGAGTCACGATGGTCGCACTCGCGACGCTTGGAGCCATCTCCGGCTGTTGGCGCTTGCGATGGCGTTCATGGCTTCAATCTTTCGGGGTGCTGCTGGGAGGTAGATGAAGAGGCTTCAGAGCTGCAGGTGCTCGCGTTGCGGTGGTCGTACTCTCAGGTATTCGGGTCCGACGAAGAAGGAGATGCTCGGAGACTTCGGTTGACTCGGGAGACGTCGAAGTTGACACTCGGAGGTGATCGATCGCTGGAATCGGAGGCTGATGCCTGTCGAGAGGAAGCGTGGAAAGCGTAGAGGCACCTGCCTGTCCGTTCGTCACAGCGCGCTTGTTACACTCACTCCTAGACGACCAACTCTGTCAACTTCCGTGGCCAACAAGCAGTATCGGCACTGAGATCGTCAGCCGGGAGACTCGACAGGGATGCTCCCATTGGTTGGCTTACAGCAGCGGTTCGCGTATGTGTACGCACTCATCCCAGCTCTCTACGCCTTGACGTTCACAACGAGGGGCTCCTGGTCGTCGTCGCTCTCCTTGACCGTGTTGGCGTCATCGTCGCCGTCCTTACGCTTCACTGCCGCGCTCCCGAGCGACGCGCTTGAGATGCTCGTAGTCTCTGGCACCATGAAGAGTAGCAGGAGCGGCACCATCTTGGCGACGCTGCGCACCGTCACAGCGGCGGCGAGGCCCGAGAAGTTGGTCTTGGAGATCTGCAGGTACGTGCAGAGCCACGCGCCGCCGTACGACGCGACCGACCACGAGAAGTTGTAGATCGACATGAGCAGCGCGAACATGGTGCCCTCGATGCCCGGCGGGCAGATCTTGGCGCAGAGCACGAGCGACGGCATGTGCTTGAGGCGCGCGACGACGTCCGAGAGGATCTCGTCGCCGAAAATGAAGAAGCGGTC
Source organism: Globisporangium yorkense (assembly GCA_023333695.1). Taxonomy (NCBI): domain Eukaryota; phylum Oomycota; class Peronosporomycetes; order Pythiales; family Pythiaceae; genus Globisporangium; species Globisporangium yorkense. Next base: position 6,935 of record JAASFH010000194.1, read on the forward strand.
GCCGACGCCGAGCGCCACGTTCAGGCGCGCCACGAGCACGAACTCTGCGAGCGACACGAGCGCGGACGCCAGCTGGATGCGGAAGAACATGCGGCGGAACGGCAGGTCGCGGAAGTAGGCGTTGTAGAGCGCCGTCGTGGCCAGCAGTGTGAGGCTGCCGACCGTCGAGAGGAAGCCGAGGAAGGCCTTGGAGAAGTGTAGCTCGTTCGTCTTGAAGCTGAACATGGCCTCGCCGATGCTCGGCGGCAGCGCGTTCGAGAGGAAGATCCAGAGCATCGGGCGCCAGCACACTGGATCCACCACGACGGTCGCGAGCGCGCGGCACTGGTCCGTCACCGTGCGCACGAAGCCGCCGGCGCTGCTCGCGCGCGACACCTTCTCCTCGTGCACGGTGAGCGAGAGCGCGACGACGCACATGGGGCCGAGCGCCGAGAGGAAGAAGACGCCGCGCGGCCCGACACTGTTGAGCGCGACGCCGGAGACCATGGAACCGAGCACGGAGCCGACCGAGAGCGAGAGCCACGACAGCGTCTGCAGGTTGCCCGCCATCTCCTCGCGCTCCGACCGCGCCGCCTCCACCACCTTGCCATCGATGACCACGTCGCAGAACGCGATGCCGAGACTCGCAACCACGAGCGCTACGAGCGCACCCTGGTAGCTGCATCCCACATAGAGAGCGTTAGTCTCGCGACGAGAAGTGCCATCACAGCGACACGTATGTGCCGACGCACTTGGTGATGACTCCAGGCAGTGACAGCGCCACGTAGGCGAGCGCCGAGACGGCGCTGAAAAGCAGCAGGTAGGACTTGCGGCGCGTGCCCCAGATCGGCACGCTGTCAGAGAGCATGCCGTAGACGGGCTTGACGATCCAGGGCACGGCGGCCGTGGCGCGCAGCGCCTCCGCCTGCGCCGGCGGCAGCGCGAGCGTCTCGTTCAGGTAGTAGCTCGTGCCGAGCGAGCAGAGCGTGCTGCGCAGGCCCTGCGTGAAGTACACGAAGAAGATCTGCAGCAGCAGCGCGTCGCCAAAGTGCCGCCGCAGCGCGCGCCACCAGCCGCGCACCGCGTGCACGTGCGCCATAACGCCCGCGCTCTTGTCGCCCGGGTCGTCGTCGTCGTAGATGTTCTCAGACTCAGATGCCCCGGCGCCGTCCTCGAGCTCCTTGGGCTGCTGCCGCTTGTTGCGGCCGCGGATGCCGCCGACCTGCGCGAGCTCCACCTCGTTCGGCTCGTCCGCCATGCTTGTGCGCTCCTCTACCTCCTACCTACACAGCAAATCGGATACTGACTGCGTTTTGCAAGTCAGCAACAGCCTCGATTCGAAAGCACCGAGCCAATTACAGTTTCAAAATCGAATCGAGTCCAAAAGGGCGATCCGCCATCACGGATGCTCTCGGCGCAGCTCGTGGCGGAGGTCGCGCGTCAGCACCCGACGCTGCAGAGCCTCAGTCTCGCGCGCAACGCGCTGCGCGACGTGTCACAGCTGGCGCAGCTGCCGCACCTGCGCCGCCTCGACCTTAGCGCCAACCGCCTGCGCGCGGTGCCGCCGCTCGGCGCGAGTCTCGAGTTCCTCGACCTGCGCGAGAACGCCATGTGCGCGTAGTTGCTGCGTTTATTGCGTCCAGTGCGGTGCTCAAGCTTACGGAGACGGCGCGCATGTGTGTGTGTGTGGCGCTCTGTACTCTTTGCTGGCAGTGCGTCGCTGCGCGGCGCGGACGCGTGTGTGGGGCTGCGCTGCCTCGACGTCGGCGACAATCGCGTCGCGCTCTTCAGCGAGCTGCGCTTCCTGCAACCGCTGGCGCAGCTCGAAGCGCTGACGCTGCAGGTGGGCGCGTGGTTGCATACGCTGCAGAGGATAGAGTGGAGCTGCTGATGTCTCACGTGGCGACGTGGCTGCAGGGCAACCCGATCGCGCGCCAGCCGACGTACAGGCGAGAGGTGCTCTCCGCGCTACCGCAGCTCCGGCGCCTCGACGACGTCGACGTCACATCCGCCGAGCGCCTCGCGGTGCAGCTGCAGCTGACGGAGGAGACTGATGATGACGACGATGATGATGCTGAGGAGGGCGATGACGAACGCGAGGATGACGCACCGCCTGTGACGACGACCGATGCCGCCGTGTCGCCGCTCTCGAGCACGTCGGCTCAGCTGCTGACGCCCGACAGTCTCTCTCGCCACCACCACCACCCGTTGTCTGCGCCGCAACGCGCTTCGTCACCAGCACCAGCAGTGAGTAGAGTGATGGATGACGCACCTGCTCAGGAGCCGTCGGCGCCGCCGGCTTCGCACCAGCAGCTGACGGACTCACTGCGCGTGGACGTCGCGACGGGAGCCATGACTCCGACCGCCAGAACGACGCGCGCGCATGAAGTCGCAACACCAGCACGACCCGCAGCAGCGATCTCCAGTCATCCCCTGCAAGCTGCAGGGCACGCAGCTCCAGTGTCGGATCACACCCAGCTGCTGCAGCACCGAGTCGGTGCGCTCGAGTCCGTCCTGGCGATCCAGGACAAAGCGATCCAGCAGGGTCTGGTGCACGTCGGCCGAGCGCATGCCGCTAGCGGTGATGGCGCTGCGGCTGCTACAGCCGAAGACGCCGCGCAGCTGTACGCGCAGCTTCTGAACTCGTGGCGCGCGAAGGTCGTCGCGCTGATGGTTCAGATGCAGAGCATGGAGCTGACGCGAAGTGACGACGCCCGCGGCTCACGACTCAGAGCAGAAGAGCTGGAGGCGGTCCGGATACGCCTCGAACAGGAGTGCGAGCTGTGGCAGCAGAAGTGCGCCGACGCGACCGCCCAGCGCGACCTGGAGCGGCTGCGCTCTCAGGAATCGCAGGCGCACTGCGCCGCAGCGGATTGCAAGGTGGTCAGCGCCGTCCGGACGCTATCGGTGGAGCGCGAGCGGCTCCAGGAGGTGGCGTCAGCAGTGGCGTTCTTCAGCGCGGTACGAGCTGTGCTGTTGCGATGCTCAGTGACGAAAAACTGAGTTCCGGGCTGACGTCACTGTGTGTGGTGTAGAGGGATGGCGTGATGGTGGAGAAGATGGAGCACCTGTACGCGATGGCTCGGAGACTCGAGTCGTTCGAACGGCGTGTCCACTTCCTGTGCGACCGCGTGCAGACCGCGTCGCGTCTCGTCGCGCACCGCGAAGCCCGTCTTCGCAACAGCGAGGCTGCGATCGCCGCTGAGCGGCGGATCTGGAGTCACCGGTTGGAGCAGATGAACGGCGAGCATACGCTCGAGGAATCGCAGACGCATGACGTTGGGCTCTCGGTTCTCGGTACGACTGGGGGATCCAGATTGTCCAGGTCCGGGATTGGGACACGGAAGCTCCTTCGGTCCACGACGGAGACAGCACTCCGTGCTCTCTTCCACCGCCTCGATCCGTACGACACTGGGCTCGTGAAAGCGCGGACGTACTTGGAGGCGCTGCATGCCGACGTCGGCGTGTTCGATGCAGTTGGCGGCGACGCGAAGCACAAGAAGCTTGTCGAGCACTTCGAAGCTGCTGTGCGGCTCCGCTCGATCTACGGGACGATCGCTGGGAACCTGACGTGGGGCGAGCTGTTGCTGTTCTTCATGCCAGAAGGCAGCGGAGATGCTGGGACAGAGAACGAGGAGATCAACGACGGTACGATGCGAGGTCAAGTGGACGCTTTGCCACCACCGTTCGAGCGCGACACGAAGGCAGCCTCTACTACAGCGGCTCCTGGGGCGTCCACTGTTCCCAGTCGTCGTCGTCTCGAACGGAGAGCGCTGGACAGTATGAGCCGCGACGAGCTCGTGCAGCGGGTGCTGTATCTGCAAGACGATTGCAGTCAGCTAAAGCGGCGAGTCCTGGAGGATGCACGAGAGCTGAGGCGACGAGTAGCCGGCGTCCGAAGCGAGTGGAAAGAGAAGACAGAGCAGCTCGTGGCGAAGAGCGAAGAGCTCCAGGTGCGGTGGACGATTCTGCTCGCATTCGTGCACGTGCAGCACACACAACAAGCTAACGAGTCCTCTTGTGGACGTGCAACTCGCAGCGAGAGCTCAGGAAGGAGCAGGGGACGACAAAGCGGCTTGGGAAGGAGCTCGAGTCTGCTGAACGCGGTCGTGGCGAAGCCGTCCATCAGCTCGAGAGTCTTCGGCGCGAGCTGCTCCTGCAGCAATCCGACTTTGTCCGTACGAAGGTAAGGAGTACGAACTCTCAAGGACGCCACGAAGCTCTTACGATGCCTTTCGATGGCAGGAGGAGATGGAGACACGGCAGAGCGAGAGCCTGCTTCGTGAGCAGGAGATTTGGCAGAAGGAACTCCAGGACGTGAACTTCAGCCACTCGATCCTGAAGGCAGAGAACCAGAAGCAAGAGCTGCACATCCGGCAGCTGGAGCGCGAGCTCTCGAAGCGGAACGACGCGCTAGTCGCGAGCGAGACGCAGAAAGTCGTGCATCTGGAAGACAAGGTGCACAAACGGTAGGGTCCTCACTCACTCGTTGAGTAAGTTCGAGGTGCCGAGACCAACTTTGTTTCGTGCTACTGAACCACGACAGCGACGCTGAGATCGCGAAACTGCGGCGCGAGCGAAACACGATCCTGAACACCCTTCGCGAGCATGTGCGTAGCGACTGCTGCTGCATTACTCTCAACCTGACCATCATGGCGTTCTCACACCACCGAACGCGTTGTTGCATTCACAGGAGCGAAAACTTGCGAGTCAGAGAGCAGTCATCACCGCGTCGACGAGTTCTCAGACCGATGTTGCTGTGGTGCCACCGGTCCGAGCAGAAGTGCGATCAGTGGGATGCCAAACTACCGCCGTCCGAACGCAATCTCCTCAACCAAGCGACATGCGGATGAGTCTCGACGAGTTCGAAGATCGTCAAGCCCACGTGCGGAAAGTTGCAGAGAACGGGACGCCCAAGAGCGAGGAGCTGACGCAGACCGAGATCGCACGATGGCTGAGGCAGCTGCAGTCCCTGACGGAGAGCTTGCTAGACGATTGACCCTGCAAGCGTCCTCGCATGTTACGCAGAACACACTTCTGGTAGCGAGTGCAACGGGAAAGCTGTTACTGGACACGACGAGCACATGTGCTGGGCAGTGTGCTCCGTCCGCTCGCCGGGAGAGCAAGCGATGCAGTGATCGCGCTGGTAGTTCGACGTCATGTCCAGCGGGCAGCGCTCGCAGGTTGGCGATCTGCACATCAGCCACAGGAGCACAAGTGGTGAGGCGTCTTTCAACAAGAGACAGTGGCATCAGCAGAACAGAGAGTCGTCAACACGCACGCTTCGAGGCGGGAGATGGTTCCTGGCGGACAGCTCTCGCAGTCGCTCGCTTGCTGGCGCGAGAACGTCCCAACCGCACAGCTCCGCTTCTTGCCGTTCTGACAAGCGTACCCTGCAGGACACACCTCACAAGTCCCCACCGGCGCGGCGTATGTCCCAGGACCGCAGAGTCGCGCAGATCCGTCGATGCAGATCCACCCGTCTCGACACACTTCGCACGACGGCGCCTTGCCGAACGAGAAGGAGCCGTTCGGACACCGCCGCTTGACCCCAGCAGCGCAGTACGAGCCAGCAGGACAGCGCACACACTCGCCATCGGCGTCTCCAGTGGAGAGAACGTCGTTGAAGAAGCCTCGCGGACACTTGCACGCGAACGCAGGATCTGGGAGCAAGCCCAGCGTCGACCACTCGACCTCCAGTCCCGGAACGGACATGTTGCAGTCGAGTATCACGTCCACTTGATCCAGATCCCACGGCACGACCCGCTGCAACCATCCGTAGCGCCACTTTCCGCCAGACAACGCCGAGCTGTGTGCGATCGCTGCCTCGACGGTCCCGTTGCTGGAGATCATCGCGATCTTTTGGTGGCAGATGACCGCGTTCCCGTAGCTCAGGCTCGGTGTTCGCATGTATCCGCGAAGCACGAAGGAGAGCCCGGCGCTGAAGTCCATCCCAGAGATCGTCCGCATGAGTGTAATGCGAGTCTTCTGCGAGTCCGAGAGCACCAAGACTGTGCTCGCCGCAGTTCGGAACAGCGAGGAGGAGTCTGCGTACATCTGAAGATTGAGCGTCGCAGAGGAGCTGCGCCACTGCCGTCGCACCTCGGCGAGCGACGAGAGGGTCCACGCGTCCAGCCATCCGCTGAAGAGCTGAGGATCCGCGGGCGGAGTGTTCGCAGGCGGAGCGCACGCGCGGCTGGGCTCTCGCATGCTCACGTTGAGCTGGAACAGACCGGGTATCCCTAGCGTGACGTTCGCGAGTGCTGACGAGTAGCTAGCTGCCGTTGGGATGAAGGCAAAGAGAAGCTTGAGCACCGGCAAGCTGCCCGGACCCGATGCGAACGACAGAACCTGGCTGCTTGTGGTGAGTGCATACCTGTCAGCGACGATGTCGATCTGGGTCGGCAGCGCGGCGTCTCTCGCTTGATGCGCTTCTAGCATCTTCGTCGGGAGGACTTCGTTGCGCTCGAAGAGAACAGGCTGCATCAAGGACTCGACACCCGTGAATGCGATCGTGTTGCCGCGAGACAGCGGAGATGTCGTAGGCGGCTGGAGGAAGAAGCTGAAGACGCTCTGCGACCTCGCAACCGCCTGGAACGCGAGAGCCGCGGAGCTCGGGCTCGTCGCCGAGAGCGTGAGGTCGTAGTTGTTGCAGACCCAGAGGAACCTCCTGTCGGTGGATGGCCACGCACTCGCATTCTGCAGCAAACCCACTGCCATCCACTCCCACGACAGCGCGTCTTGCTGCGAGCTGGAGGTGGCCAGGCGCGCAGCGGCAGCGAAGAACTCAGCCGTGTCGCGATAGAAGATCGTGCTCGGTGGTGATGACACGCTGCTCGTGTTCCCAACCAGCAAGCCCAGCTGGATGCCTCGGTCGACTGAGTAGCGAGTCTGGAGCTGCGCGACGAGCGCTGGGAGCATGTATACAATCGAGGACGCGGATCGTCTGTCGACCGCCACGAGGATGTTCAGGCGCTGCAGGAGAGACTCGGCGGTGGATGGTGTCGTCGGCGACAGTGTGGCTTGCGTCGTCGCTACCCGATCCAGGCGCACACTTGCGGCTCGCTCGAGACTGTAGTCTGCGGTGTACCTCTCCGAAACAGGCCGAGGACTCGCGTCGCCACCGTCGGCGTCGTTCATGTCGTCCACGAAGACTGTGATCGAGCTGTCGGACTCGATGGACACCGCACTGGGACTCGTATTCGCGACATCGCGCAGAGTGAGTGTGAAGAAACGGCAGCTCGCTCGCGGCGTCAAGGACGTGAGCATCACCTTGATCGTATAGTTCAGGACGCCGGAGTCGAGCGACACCGCCATGGGGAATCCGGACGGCACGTTCGAGAAGTTGCTCGACGTCCAGTAAACGAGAGCACGCAGAGCCACGTTGGCTCTCCCTGACCGCGCGATGAGCACCGCCGCCTCTCCAGCGCTCTTCGAGACGGGGAACTCGACAAGCACGGTCTGCGCCTTCGGGAAGTACAAGACTGGAGTGTTCGTGCTTGTGGTGGACGCCGACGTCGGTGCGCTGCAGTCAGCGGAGCTCCAACCGTCATTGCAAGCGCAGCCACCGTACACGCAACGCCCTGTTCCAGAACACATGACACCGTTCCGGCCAAGCTTGCAGCCGAGAAGCTGCTGCTCGGTTAGCCCGCAGGCGATGCAGCTCTTCCACCCCGTCAGCGAGAACGTCGTGTCAGCGCAAGCGTTGCAGCGAGTAGCTCCTTCGCTGCCAGAGTACGTCATCGCTGGGCAGCTGACGCAGTTGTCTGACCGCGAGGCTTCCGTGGCGCTGGGCGTGTAGCTCCCTGGCGCACACTTGGTGCAGAAGCCGCTTGGGAACGCAAAGGATCCGGGAGTACACGACGAACAGACGTTGCCGTCGAGGAACTGTCCAGACGAGCAGAACGCGCACTCACTGATCGCTTTCGCGGCGGTGTTCAGTGTCGTTGAGCCTGCCGGGCACTTTGAGCACTGCGCGGATCCGTAGTTTGGTGTGTACGAGCCGATCGGACACGGCTGGCAGACTCCAGACGTGAGCATGGTCGAGTAGGAGCCTGGCGAGCACGGCTGGCACGTGACGTTGTTGTAGGAGTAGCCTGCTCCGCAGATCTGGCACGGCGTCTGGCCGGCTACGCTGGTGAACGAGAACTGCGGACACCGCTGACAGCTCCCGTCTGCGGCGCCGATGCTGTCTGTGAACCAGTTGATCGGGCAGGGAGCACACTTGTCGAGTCCAGCGCCGCTGACGAACCCCTTCGGACACGCGAAGCACGTCGACGACCCGGAGTTCGGGTTGAAGCTTCCAGCAGTGCAGCTCAGACACCGCGGCGCACCCGCTGCGCTCCACTCGCCAGGTTTGCAGAGCGAGCACGCAGCGGCGCTGGCGTTGGAGTAGAACCCCGACGGACAAGTCGCGCACGCCGAGGATCCAGGTGACGAAGCGAATGTGCCAGCTTGGCACGCAAGACACGTAGCGAGCGTGGAAGCGCCGAGAGCGCTCGACGCGGTTCCCACTGGACATGAAGTGCACGGAGTGGCACTCGTCTTCCCGACTGCTGTGCTGTATGTTCCTGTCGGACACTTGGTGCACTCTGCAGCACCAACGCCCGAGAATGTGCCTTGCGGACACGGAACGCAGTTGCGTGTGCCGCTCTGGAGGAACGTCCCCGCCGGACACGGGATACACACGTACATGCCCGTAACCTCGCACAGCGCGATGCGGAGACCGGTCTTGCAGTACGGAGCCGCGTAGAGTGTGCTCTCGAGCCGCTTCTGGACGACCACGTACCGGTCCTTTCCGCCGAGCACGAACAGCTTTCTGCTCGCCTGGAAGAACGTGAGCGAGTGGCCGCGTCGCGGAGGCGTGTAGTCTTCATCGAAGCTCAAGCGCACCCACTGCGTCGCGTTCACGTCGAGCTCCCACGTGTCTCGCAGGAAGTCGTTCGGGAACGTGTAGGAGCCGCCGGAGAGCGCGATCTTGCCCTCGTCGATGAACGCTACGCTGCTGCCGTAACGCGCACCCGGCGTCGTTCCGAGCGGCTTCAGCAGCTCCCACGTATGCACCTGCTTCTCGACGATAAGCGATGGTGTTGCAGTAGCTGGAGGACAAAGCCGCCAGAGCTCGTCGAAGATGATCCCTTGCTGTGCGTTCTTGCCTCCGTAGACGAGAAGACACACGATGCTAGTCGAGGAGAAGAGCACTGATGTGGTCATTGCAGAGTGGAACGCTCGCGCAGATGGTGCTCCGACATTCAGTGATACCGGCGCTGCTGGCAGCATCCGCCATGTCACCTTCGGACTTCGATCCGAGCATCCAGGCGAAGGTGGTCTTGCGATGAACGCCATGTGAAGTCCGTCGAGTTCGGTGTATGCGTCCGAGATCCCGCCGTAGACGAGCGCGCCGATCACCGTTGCATTCTCAAAGACTTGCGTGAATGAGTGTCCGACTCGAGGCACAGGCGTCGAGGCAAGCGTGACCGCATCGCTTGCAGCGACGAGTTGGTCCCATGAGGCTGTCGTGGAGCTGTCGTCGAGACATAAGCGCCACGTGTCGTTGAGGAACTCTTTATTCTGTCCACCGAAGACGTAGACGACGTTGCTGCGCACGAACGACGCGTGATCGACGCGACTCGCGGGCGACGCGAACTTGTCGTCGACGACGCGCTTGGAGGAGGTCGTGGGCTGCTGCGGCGTGAGCGACGACAGAATCGCGTCCTTGGGCTTGGCGAACGTGTTGGCGTTCAGGCTGTACACGAGCAGCGGATTCACCACCGTGGGCTGCGCTGACTCGTACTCGATGCCTCCGATAATGACGAGCCGGTCTCCGATGGAAGGCGACGGCGCGACCAGCGTTTCGCTCGTGTGCGAGATGCGCGTGAAGGTTTCGTCGCCCGCGAGAAGCGTCCACTTGAGCAGAATGGAGGCGTTCTGCGCCACCTCGTTCGAGGAGCAGTCGGCCGCGTCGACGAGTCCGTCGTAGCGAGTTAAGAGCGCTCCGAGTGCCGCTACCAGCCACACATTCATCGCGGCTTGGATCGAATCAGTCAGTGACGCTTGGCAAAGTGTAGCCATTTCGCCATCTTGTCAGGCGGCGCATAATCATTTCGTTCAGTCGGTCGTGATTACTCTTGTCGGTTTGGCAAGCAGAGCAGGATGGGAAGGTCCAGTCCGATATGCGCGAGGTGCCGCCGCCGCCGACTGCTGCGCTCGAGCGCGCCACGCTGCCTCAAAAGCAGGGAACTTTCCTGACCCAAACGCTCAACGGCTTCACCTGCCAGCACGCGGGAGTGCAGCAGCAGCAGGAAGAGCGCCAGGCGAAGCGGCGGGCGAGAAAACCCACGTTCTACGTCCGCAAGGTGCGCAGCTCGTCCACGGGAGCCTTCGAGCTGCTCGGCTACCAAGCATCTAACGGACGCTGTCGCTTGGTGGCTTCTAGGAGGAGAAGGAGGCGCTGGAGGCGGAGCTGGCGCTGCTGCACATGCAGCTGGCGTTCGTCAGCCGTGGTCGCTGGAGCCGATCAAGCGCGACGCCGAGTTTGCTCCCGCAGCTGCAGCACTCGCTGCGGAGAAAGCAGGCGGAGAACGACGTGCTACGTAGCGCCTTGCGCCGGGAGCAGTTCGCGCTCACGAGAGCCCAGTCGGCGCTCAACAGGCTCGAGGTGCGTGAGTGCCGTCACGCTGTGCCAAGCTGATGTCTATACAGTCGAGTCCTGTCGCTCCAGCGCTGTGTGCTGGCGTCTTCTTATCGACACGCTATCGCATGCTTCCTGCCGCCTACTCGTGCACCGGATAGCCTCGTTTCCCGTTCGAGTCGTACATCCGACTTGGCTCGGACTGTAGCGAGCGTCGCGCGGCGATGCTGGCACTGAGAGACGCGAAGATCCGCGACGCGCGCCGCTACGTGGCTGAGCGCACGGCGTTCGCGGACACGAACGCCGCGCCGTGCTCGGAAACCACGCGGTTCGTGAGCGCCTCGGGCGACATGTGCAAACTCGTGGTCGAAGTCGTGTCGTTCGAGGGAGTGACGAGCGTGAAGCAGGTCTTCGACGCGCTGCTCTTCTACGTGACCAACATGGAGATCAGCGTCACGGAGGCGCTCGGGGACGTCACGGTGCGCGACGGCGACGAGGTCCAGTGGCAAGGGGTGACGCAGAACCGCCTGCTAACGAACATGGTCGGCGACGTCCAGGTCGAGTTCAACGCGCTCGTGTTCTTCAACCTGTCGCGAGCCGTCGACGGCAGCGGCGCCGCCAACCCCACGCGAGACGTGGGCGTGATCGTCGCGAACTCGGTCAGCGAGGACGTGCTGTATCCGTACTGCCCAGAGTCTCGCCTGCGCTACGACGTGGTGGCAGGGATCACCGTGGAGCTCGAGCCACGCGCAAGCAAGGGTCGAGGCAGCAAGACGGTGTTGGAGCACGTCGTCGTGATGAAGCGCACGGTTCTCCTGCGGCTCCACCGAACCGACCTCCCGATCCAGCCTCAAGTGATGCACGCACTGCGGACACGACTAGAGAGCTGGGGCGACGTCATGCTCGAGACTGTGCGCGGCGTCCTCTATCCGCGTCCTGCTGCGCTGTGAGGTAGCAGCTTGGGTGTTAGGCTACGCAATGCGACCGCCAGACCTCTCTGTCTCTCACTTGCCACTGCTTGTACTGCCGCACACCACCTCTCGTCGACACCATGGTGCCATGAAGCCTCACGAGCACCGCGTCGACGTCTACACTGTCGCCATATTAGGTTCGCTACCGCATCGCGACGGCTGATGGAGGCAGCGAGCAGCAGCAGGAGGGCGAGCGATGCGATGGCCTCCTCACACGAGCACGAAGAGCAGCCGCCAGATGAGCATCACGCCGTCTCTGCTCTCCCCGACCAAGAGCCGACCGCTCCTGCTCTGGAGGACAATGCTACCGAGTCGCATCCTCGGCACGTGCACCAACTCGAAGCCGACCTCGCCGAGCTGAATGAGACCGCGCACGCCTTCAAGCTGCTGAACGAGAAGCAAGTGGCCGAACTGAACGCGAAGGACATCTTGCTGGCGCGCAAAAACGAGCGCGTCGACGAGCTCGTGGCGCAGCTCAAGGCGCGCGATGCGCAGCTCGAGGCGAAGAGCGTTGAGATGCAGGAGCGCGAGGCTGCAGCGAAGCAGTTGCGAGCGGAGGTCGAGGAGCTCCACGACCAGCTGCGCAAGGAGGAAGAGGACTTCTCCATGGTCTCGGCTGCGCTCGAGGCAAAGGAGCACGCGCTAGCGAAGAAGACACAGGACCTCGCCGCCGCCGGCGAGGTCGAGCGGCAGGTCCGCAAGGACCTGGATCGCTCGCACGTGATCATTCGCCGGCTGGAGAAGAGCGTCGAGGAGCTGCACCCGGAGCAAGCCGACGCGTGCTTGTCGCCGCGCAGCTTCCACGAGAACCAGCTCATCCAGCTCCGCGACGACGCGATCGCCTCCAAGACACGCGAAGTGTGGCTGCTCACCGGCCAGAATGACCAGCTACGCGCGCAGCTCGACGACCTCGAAACCGCGATGGAGCAGCTCCAGACGACGTTCGTCGCGAAGGAGAACGACGCGGCGAGAAAGCAGCGCCGCGTCGAGAAGCTCGAAGCGGAGATCGAGGCGCTGCAGGTGAGTCGCAGCCAGGCCGAGGGGCGCGAGAAGGCGATGGAGATCGCGACGACGCAGAACCAGAAGCTGCTGATGGCGCTCGAGGCGCAGGAGCGCGTGAACGAAGAGCTCACGGAGCGAGCAGAGCGCGCCGAGCGAGAGTGCGAGCAGCTCCGCGAGACTCACTATGCGTTCCTTGCCAAGTCGGCGGTGAGCGAAGCCGAGGTGATCCACAAGACGAAGGAAGCCGAGCAGAAGAGCTCGATCGTGAGCGGCCTGCAGGAGAAGCTGCAGCGCGAGCGGCGAGCGCTGCAAGAGGAGCTCGCGAGCGCGCGGATGCACTACCAGCTCGAGACCGAGAAGATGCAGAGCGAGCTCGTGATGCGGCGCAACAAGCAGTACGAGCTCACGCTCCGCCTCCAGGACGTCGACGCGCGCCTGCACCATGCGGACGACGCGCTCGAGACCACGAGCGAGCAGCTCTTCGCGTGCAAGTGCCGGATGGAGGAGCTCGAGAGAGTGCTGCACGACGCGCTGCAGTGGAAGAGCCACTTGGAGCAGCAGCTGCAGTCGCAGGCGACCGAAGCTGCGCTGGCGAGCGACGTTCAGATGCGGCAGCTCCGAGAGGCGCAGGCTGAGATCGCGACGCTCAAGACGCAGCTCAGCGAGCTCAAGGAAGGGCTCGTGAAGAAGCTGAGCCTTGAGAAGCGGCTCGAGCGTGACATCCAGGACTTCAAGCAGCTTCTCGAGGCGAAGGAGGCGCTGGTGCGAGAGCAGCGCGAGCGCGTCAACCGACTCGTGCACGAAGTGAACCGCGAGTCACAGAGCCGCGCCGAGCTCGAGCTGGAGCGCCAGCTTCTTCGCGAGCAACTCGACAGAGTTCGTGAGCAGATGGACGGCGCAACGCGAGACGTGGAGGCGCAGAAGCGGCGAGCGGAGGACAAGCTCAAGGCGCTGCAAGACAAGTTCGTGCAGCTCGAGACCGAGTGCTCGAAGGAGCAGGCGGGCAAGTCGAAGCTCGTGGCCAAGTTCGCAGAGGCGTTCACCGCTGCGGGCGCGACGGCTGCGCGGAGTGCGTGGCTGGCGTCCGAGGTTCTGGATCTGCGGGACTGCTGGCTCAGCGATAGCGACTTGCATCCTCTGCTGCGTATGCTCGAGTACGCTCCGGAAGCGCTGACCCGCGTCGACTTGCGGTCGAACCGGATCACACAGGACGGGATGCGTGCCGTCGCGGTGTTCGTGAAGAAGCTGGTGGGGTGGCTCGGAGCTGGCAGCAGCAGCAGCAACAGCAGCAGCCATAGCGGCAGTCGCTGCCGCGTGCGCGACATCGATCTGCGCAGCAACTTCGTCTCGCTGGATGGCGTGCGCACTGTCGCGAACGGGATCGAGAGTCTGCTGCCTTCCCACAACCTTGGAGGGAGCAGCAACACCAACAGCAGCTCGTCGCTCATCAAGAGCGTCGTGGTCAAGAGTGGCGGCAGGATCGAGTGCTTCGCTGACACGCGGTCTGTGGGGGAGCAGACGTCTGGTGTTCCACTGCTCATCGTCGACATCACGTGCAATTTTGACGCCGAGGCGCTCATCATGGAAGCGCGGAAGGCGAATCGACGGCGGGTGCGTGAAACAGAGATCAGCGGAGGCGGTGGGAGCTTTGGCAGCAACAACGCTGTGAGCACGCAGAGGGATTTGCTGCTGCAGGAGACGTACGGAGTGGACCTCGTGAGCTCGCTCTTCGGGAGTGAGAACGGCGTCGGCAGCGTCAACGCTCGACGGAAGTCGGGTCTCTTCGAGAAGCCCAGGGCCTTGCTTCCTGCTGCTGCTGCTGCAGGTGGTGGTGGAGCAATGACGACGCCAGTCTCCTCCAGCGGCGATAGCGCGAGCTTCGTTCGCTCGAGCAGCAACAACACGACTTTGCTCGGCACAACGCAGGTGTCGCCAGTCCCTGGGATCGGACCGGAGGCAAGTAGCTCTCGGCTGCTTGGAAGCTCGTCCCTCCCGCGACTCAATGGCTAGAGGAAGATGCAAGTGCGCAGATGTGCGAGTGGCGAAGCTCTCTTGCGGGGTGACGGTGCTCTCTATCGTTGCCAAGCCTTCACTTCGCGCGCTGCATTCGCTCACATCCTGGCCAAGAACCGCGCCACTCGCGTCTTCACGTCTGTTGCCGTGCTGTCGACACGAACACACACACATAAGATGAGTTCCGACGACGATGTTGCCATCGACACACGAATCGCGTCCGCAGCACTCGTACCGCTGCGCTTGCTGCACGATCTTCTCGTCCTCGACCGGCTTGTGCACGAGGTGGTAGTCCGGGATGATGCGCTTGCCGCGAGCGTCGTCGCGAGCCTTCCCTTTCGCAGCGTTGCTCGCGACAGCGGCGCGCTTCGCGACGAGGTCTTGGAGACAGTCTCGGACCACGGTGTCCGCGGAGAACTCTTCCGCGAGCGTCTCGAGGTCGTACGAGTCCCTGGGGATGGTGCGTTCGATCAGCTACGTGTGTAAGCGATAGCTTGCATAGAGATTGAGGAGTGAGACCTCTGACCGTGTTCGTACCTGCTGATAGCTCCGACGGTGGATGCAACCGACACTTCACCGCTCTCGACACGATCGAGCAGCGCGTCGAGAGCGTACAGCTGGATGAAGAACGTGTACGCAGCGACTGCATCCGTCCGCGCCGACTCGCGCATGTAGTTCTTGCCCAGACCCGGAACCTGCGCGTCTGTGTACACCGCCTCGCCGCTCTCGGCCAGCGCGATGGTCGCGGACCCTCGGGCCGCTCGGAGCTGCGCTCGGGCGTCCTTCATGTACTGGACGATCTCCGGGCGGAAAATCGCCGGGTCCATCGTCGTGCGCTTCGACGTGTTGCGCGTGCGGAACTTGTCTTCGTTGCGAAGCACCGTGAAGACGCTGTGCGCGAGCACCCATCTGCCAGTCCGCAACACACAAGAGTCAAGGCGATGATGCGTCGTGAGTGCGAGAGGACATTGAGAGGGAACAGGAGAAGCACCATGGCACTGACCCGGGAGAGATCTCGTTGATCGCTGGCGAGAGCGACGGAATCACGTGTCCGGGCGTGTTGATGAGCGAGAACGGCATCGCGAGGCGCTGCGGCAGCGTCGTTACTGCCGTGGCCACCACCGAGTACGGCGCATGCACGAAGTGGCTCGGGAACTTGATGTTGCAGCCGAGTCCGAAGAACACGCCCTCGCCTGGGAACAGTTCCTGGTCCGGCGCTTTTAGCGTGTGATTGCTGCCCACATTGGCGCCGTAGCCCACGTTGCCTCTCCCCTGCGGCCAGTACGACGCGATGAGCAGCGCCTGGTGGTGGAAGCCCACGAACGGCCCCACGAAGCTCGATGTCACCTCGCCCTCGCCGATGGACGTGTTCGGCCCGATAAACGAGCTGAGCACGACGCCGTGGCGCTCCACTCCCGAGCAGTCGCTCAGGAACGCGTCGGTCACGACACTCAGCGCCTCTACCATGCAGTTCCACTGCAGGACGGCGTTGCGCACGAGGCTCTTTGTCAGGATCCGCGACGGCTCCTCGCGTGACGACAGCACCGTCGTGTTGACAACGTCCGAGTCTTCGAGCAGAGCGAACTCGCCCACAAAGCAGTTCTCCACGCGCGAGCAGCGCACCACGCGCGCGTTCTTTGCGATGATCGTAAAGTCGCACGCGATCTGCGCCACGTACTCGTCCACGAGGGCGTTGTACGCAGTTTGGAGCTGCTCGTCCGCGCGGTTGCCGGTCACAGCAGTTGCCACTTTCAGCGTCGCCACACGCAACCGTTAGCATGTAAGCAGGTCGCCGTAGCATCCTGCATCTCACGTACATGCGAACGGCAGATCTGCAATGATGCGGAGGTCGCGGCCGCCAGTCTCCACGCCGACGTACAGCGTCGTGCCGTTGCCGAAGACAGTCAACGATCCCTCGTCGCTCTCTGCGCGCTGGAACAGCACGACGCCGCAGCCGACAACCGCCGCGCGCGTGTCCACCAGCACGCGATCGAGCAGCATCGTGTCCTGCACGAGCGCGTCGTCGAGCACCACAGAGTCGCGGATCGTCGCGCGGTAGCAGCCGGACGGGAAGCGCGCGCAGCCCGCGAGTGCGTGGCCGAAGTCGTCGGCGAAGCGGCCGAGCACCACGCGGCCCTGGAACGCGCAACCGCGCACGCGCGCGGCATTCAGACGCTCATGCTGCGCGGTCTTGCGCACTTGTCCCCAGTCGTCCGCTAGGCAGCACGTATTTGGTCAGCTTTCTCCTCAGCCACAATCGCGCACCACCGCACATGAAGAGCTGCTTGCTGCTGCGCACCTGTGTTCCCATTGCGCTCGAGCGCCGCGATCTCCTCCGGCGACAGTGGGAAGCTCGGGGGCTGCGCGAATGCGCGTTTGCTTGCATCGACGTATTGGACGAACGGCGAGCGCGTCATGCGCGCCTGGAGGTTGGGGCCGAGCGAGACCTTCGCCGGCGCCATCTTCTCTTTTTTGAGCTCTCGATCGCGAATGGTGCTGAATCTTCAGATGTTCAGTAATTTCTCACTTGGTAATTTCACTATGGATAGTTGGAGCAATAAGCCAGTGAGATCTTGGTGCACTACAGTTGGCATCGACAACAGCTACCAGACTACCCGGACGTGTGATCTCCCGGAGAGCAAATGCTTGGCGCGTGGACTCGTACGGCTCCAAGGCCACCGAGTACGATACTGCATCGAGTCGCTGATGAGACCTTCTCGACCAGCCGAGATCGCGTCCTGGGACTCGACTTCTCGGCCAACGAAAGCGCTGGTGCGGTTCCGAAGTCTCCTCTCGACAGCCTGTTCGCTTGCCTTGATCAACCGCACGCAGTATCACCATCCACACCCTCATCTGGTAGGACCGTACTGCGTACACACCACCACCACCACCAGCGCGCTGGCGTTGCAAGCTCGAAGTCGGGATCGATTGTTACTTACCTCCTCCGTACAACGACCTCGACGGATCGCTTGAAAGACCCTCGCTGTAGCTGCCCTCACTAAAGCTGTAAGCGAAGACAGTAGGTTGACACATTCGCTCGCAGGATCTTCATGACCAGACTTTCCCCGACTCCGTGAATGGTGTCTTGGGTGCCGTGTGGGAACTAAAAGCGCGGACTATCGGGGACTGACGTGTGTACGTTCGTCGGTCCTCGAGCTCGACATCGAAGATGCCGAAGAGGAACGAAGCAACCAGCCAACGAGTTGAGCACACGCTTTGTGTCGATGCTCAGTGGTAGGAGTCGTGTTGACTAGGCGAGTCCATCTTCCGTCGCTCACCACTCGACGGTCATCCACTCTCTCTCACCAGATCCATCAAGCGCTGCGCGTCTGCGTGGAGCACCAGAACACACGGGATGCGATTCTGCGTCCAGAGCGCGTGGCGATCCTGCGCCGCGAAGCCCTCTCCGCGACTCTTGTCACCTCCAGGCACGCAGCTCTGGTCGAACTGACCGCGACACGTGTCATTCACGTCGGCGATGACGACGCCGAGAGCACCCGCGAGCTGCGCATAGTGCGTCTTGAAGACGAACGGTGCACCGCCACGCGCCACGAGCACCACACGGTCTTTCACCTGCTCAGCATTGCGCAGTGGCGCGGACGCGTCCAGCGGATCTGCGCGCACGATCTCGGACGACACATGGAACGCGCGCGGGCTAAAGTGCGACGACCACACGTCGATCGCAAGCGGCTCCGCGTCCGTCGCAGATGTGGGCTTCACGACGACGATGAGACGCTCTTGCATGTCGGAGAGAACCACCTTCGGGATACCACTA
This sequence comes from Globisporangium yorkense, assembly GCA_023333695.1. Classification (NCBI taxonomy): domain Eukaryota; phylum Oomycota; class Peronosporomycetes; order Pythiales; family Pythiaceae; genus Globisporangium; species Globisporangium yorkense. The sequence goes on from JAASFH010000194.1 coordinate 25,305, forward strand.
CCACCACTCGACAGCTGCCGGTGCTGCTGGTGGGCGACTGCAGATTCCTCCGTCACGGTGGCGATCACGACCTCTGGTCCGTGTGCGACGACGAGATCGGTTAGCTCGCGCAGTGAGAACACCCGCATGGGGACGTAGTCCGGGTCTCCTCTGCCCTTGAGTGTCGGGATAGCTGTGTTGGCGGGTGCTGAGCGGCGCGAGGTCGCTCTCACGCCGAGTTGCGCGTGGTGCGAGGTCGAAGGTGGCAACGCCACTGGGTCGCTCGTTGAGCTCCACGGGCCAACTCCGATCGAGTTCATCGCCGCGACGCGGAAGAGGTACGTCGCGCCAGGCACCAGAGTGCACACCGCAGCAGATCTCCACTTCTTGCCTGCTTGCTGCGCAGCGAACCGGGCGTTCAGCGTGAACACCTTCTCGTCATTGGCTGCTGCTGTCTTGGTCGCGTCTTGGCTACCTGCGAGAGCCGCGACAGCGGTGCCGGTCGGACCTCTCCCGCCTTCGACGATGCGCGCGCTGATCAAGTACAGGCGGACGGGCTTACCGCCATCATCGACAGGGTCGAGCCACCGCAGTGTCGTGCATGCGCCATCCGAGCCACTCGCGGTCGGCACGCCCCGGACCCCGCTCGGCTCGCTGCACGGAGCAGTCTGCACGATCCGCGAGCTCTCGCTCTCGAGACCGGACGTGTCGTCCACGTAGATCTGCACGGAGAACGAGTACCGCGTCTCTGCGAGAAGGCCGTGCACGACCACCTCGATGTCGCTGCCGTCGAAGTCGTCTCCGAAGAGTGTCGTGGGCAACGCACTGCGCACGAGGTGCTGTCGCGTGACGTTCATCTCGTTCGTCGACGGCGGCTCGTGCACAAGAGTGTTGCTCTCGGCGTCAGCTTCTTGCGCATCGTCTCTGCTTCCAGCAGAAGACGCGCCGCGATCTTGCCGAGCTGCAGCGAACGCGACCTCTTCGTCGATGTTGCGCCAGCGCACGATGTACCCGTACGCGGTGATGTCGTGCTTGGGTGTCTCGTACAGATCCTGGAAGCGCAGCGTGGCGGTCGTCCGAGTGGTGTTGATGACGACCGGCGGCAGCGAGACCGGGAGCGTGAGCGCCTCGACGTGTCGGTCCCAGCGCTTGTCGTCCTGCCACTGCTTGAGCCGCTCGCGGCGCGAGAGCTGCACGTCGCCGCTGTCGAGATCGCTCTTCTTGAGCAGCTTGGTCTCCTTCGGCCACGTCACGAAGCTGCTCCACAGCGTGTCTTTCGGCTGCGGACGGCGGAACATCGACCGGTCGAACGAATGCGACTGGAGGGACTGGAGCAGCGTCTGCGCCTCGTCATCCACGAGCGCTTCGAGTGCGACTTCCTGCTTCACGGCGTTGAAGTTGGATGCATCGACGAAGCAGAATCGCAGCATCGACAGCGTGGCTGGTGTCTCCTCTTGATGGTCGCTGGAGGTGTTGGCAGCTGTGGCGGTGGCTGGTGGTCGTGCGACTGCGAATTGGCTTCCGGGAACGAAGACGAAGCTGCCGGCAGCGATGTCGAGCTTGTGGTGCAACGGCGCGATGTGCGGCAGACGAGCGCTCTCGCTGTTGCTGGTGCTCTGCGGGTCGACGATACCTCCGGACGAAGCTGAGAGCACTACTTCTGCCACCTGTGGCGACCCGCTCTCCTCCAGCAGGAACGGTTTGAGACGCTGGTCGAAGGTTTGGATGCCCACCGACGGTCGCGATGCGTCATCACTGGTGTTTGGCAGCACCAGTGCGAGCATGTGGAGGCCGAGAGGACACGACACGACCGCCTCCGGTCGCGGCGTTACCGCCCAACTCGGCTGCACACGCACCAGCGACGGAAGGAACGTGTCCGACAACGACACGTTCGTGCGCCGGATGTAGTCGTGCACCAGAAAGAGAGGCACGCGGAGGCGCTCGAGGTGCGCTGCGCACGCATCCTCGCGGACCCGCAGCGGCGCGACTCGGCCGCTTCGTTCAGTTGCCGGCTCGGCAAAGCACGCAGCGAGAAACGCCTTCCACTCGTTGGCGCTCGTGAAGCCGAGTAGCGGGTGGTCGTCGCTGACGTGCATCGTCTTCTCCTCCACCTCTCCGCCTGAGCCCAGCACCACCGGCCGCGCTGTCTCAGCGAAGCTCTCGAAGAACTCCTGGAGCTCCATGCTGCTCGCTGCCCTCGCCTCGATCTCTTGTGGTGCGCGCGCACTTGGGCTGCTGTGCGACTCGCCGTCTGACTCCCCCGCTTGCTGCTCCAGCGCCAGCCTCTCGCGCTCTTCTTCTTCTTCTTCTTCGGCGCGCATGAGCTCTGCCTCCAGCGTCTCGCGCAGCTTCTTGCGCGTGAGTCGCACGTAGCGCACCTTCCGGCAGTACCCCATCATGGCCGCCTCCACTGCTGCGCTCTCGAGTGCCAACTGGTTTTCTGCACTCGCGCTACCGTCGCCTTTGCCTGTTGACGCGCCGTGGGTCGACGCGAACACGCCGAGCTCGCGGCACTGGAGCGACGCGAGCTGCAGCTGCGTGTCGAAATGCGACGGCGTCACGGTCAGCGGCCGCGCGAGCAGCTCCGGGAGCGTGGCGGCTGCCAGCTGCGGGTTCATCGCTGCTGTCGCGTTGCTCGGACTCTCGTCATACTGCGACGTGGACGAGTCAGCTGCTGCTGCTCTGGCGCAGAACCAGAGAAGCAGCGCGGCCGCGACATCCGAGGCGCGCATGCTGGTACTCGCGGATGTGAAGATCGCGAGTGCGGCTCTTCAAGATCGCGATTCCTTTACGAAATCAAGAGATTGTTATCGTGAATCACTTGATTTCATCGAGTTCAGGTGTCCTCGAGTCATGCGTGGCTTGGACCGCTCCGAGACGGACGACGGCGGCTGGTTTCTTCTGGCTGCTGAGCGTGGCTGCACTGGGTTTTGCCAGCTGGATGGCAGCTGCCGCGGTCGCGTTATCGCTCTCGGCGCGCTTTCGCGTGGGGTTGCAGGAGAGCGACGACACTTTCTTTCACCGCGTTCCTGCTGGTCGAGAACCCGCCGCAGACATTCATCATCGTTGTCATCGAGTGTACTGATCACTGACCCAACGGCGGCAGCAGCAGCAGCGCCACTGGAGACGGCTATCCGAGTCCGTTTTCGTGATCAGTAAGATCTTGTCGCGATGTGATTTGATAAGCCTTGGTCCAAGCACCAGCTCTTTGCTCGGAGCTTCTTCACTTCGTCTCGGTCTTCCCGTACTAGCTTAGTAGTAGCGTACTAGTACAGTAGCATCTGTCGGCCGAGTACGGCGAGCACCCGCACTGTTTTCGTGGCTTGCTGGCGTGTTGCTGCTGCTCGCGAAC